>JAQNDB010000984.1:0-59615 GCA_029204045.2 Tillandsia leiboldiana
TTTCTTTGGACATCTAGAGCGAGGTTTTGGGGGTAGTAGATTCCTACTTCCTCAACAGGATGCACCCAACCGTATCCACGGATTGCCATACTCGCTCATCAATTGCGTGAGAAAAGCTCCATCCGCACTTTCCAATAAGCATAATTTAGTCCCATCAAAAAGAGGAGGTCTATAAATATTACCACTTTCACCATCATGATAGATAAACCTAAAACCCGCTCTGATACCAATTGTAGAGTTATTATGGATCCACAAGGATCTAAATAGGTACTATCAAACAACTAGAGGGGGGGTGAATAGGTGTAATACTTAAAAACTCAATCTCAGTGCAAAATAAAACCAATGCGGAAAAAAAAAAACAGCACACCGAGATTTACGTGGAAACTCCAATCCAGGAGAAAAACCACGGGACCAACACGCAATAACAATCCACTAAGAATAGAAGAATAACAAGGTGATTACCGACTCCACGGACTCAACCCCTCCTTCAGCTTCTTCGGACCTTGCGCTGACCGGTTGGATATCCACGCAATAACAATCCCTAAGAAAAGAAGAATAACAAGGTGATTACCGTCTCCACGGATTTAACCCCTCCTTCAATTTCTGGACCTCGCGCTCCACCGTTTTGCACGTCCACTGCTCACGTTCGAATCCACGAAACGCACGCTCGAATCCACGAAACGCCTTTAGCACACCGAATCCACGATGCCACGTCGAATCCACGACGCAAACTCAGTCGATAAGAATATTGACTTCGATGGTGATCCTTTGCTTAGATTATCATGAAGAACCGTGGGAAAAATCTCTAAGCAAAGATTAGATCAATTCGACAAAAGATAGTTCTTGGAAAGAACCTCGAATTGACCTAAAAGAGGCTATAAGAAGAACGATGAAAACCTAGCCTCTAGGGTTGCTCTCAAAGTTTTATAAAAAAGATCGGCCGTAGCTCCCACGTTTTTGAGAAACCCTAAATGTCTATTTATAGTTTAGAAACCTTGGAAAGAGATAAGAATAAAAAAACATACCTTATCTGGAAATTTTCAGGACGGCGATCCGGATCGGATTTACTGCGATCCGGATCGTCGTAACGAGATTGACGATTCCAGAAAACCAAGGGTTCGGGATCCGGATTGCAAGGCCCGATCCGGATCGTTCATACAAATCAGAAAACTTAACATTCGGGATCCGGATCGGAAATTGCATGGATCCGGATCGAAGTCTTGTATGAAGCAACAACCTTCGGGATCCGGATCGTTGGCTCTGATCCGGATCCTGAACAAGTCCGAACACCAGTTTTGATTATTATGCAATTAAAAGTTCATCCAAGTGTTTCTACACTATAAGAAAGTATTCGGATCACCACAATTATTTAGTTAAACATACCTGATCCTCTTGAATACTTTCTTCTTGAGATTGATGTAACTGATCCACAATTCTTCAACTTCAATCTTCAAGACTCAAGACACTGAGTGTCAACTTGAGCTCTTGTTGAATCTTCTCTAAGTCTTTGATTGCTGATTGACAATTTGATCCCTTTAAGACTCCGACTCAACTCACTGACTTGACTCACGAAATATGCCAATACCAAAATGCCGTAACACTACTAGAGGGACCATCAAGCATGCAAAAAAGTCCTTTACTTAATAACATGATTTCAGGTATTCTAATTCTTACAAAATTTAGAGTATGCTATTCATGATATCCACTATAAAAAGTTGCCATAAGCTGGTCTCTTATTCATGCATAAGATGTCCCAATATACATACAACATAAAATGGTTTAGCAAAATATTCCAAGGAGTTTAGACAATATATCCTTTGTAAGAATTAACATTTAATTATACTTAGTCCTCTAGAGATGTAAGTTGCAACCATAAGTCCAATTTTCCAATTAAGCAAGCTATATCTAATCCGCGGTTTATCAGCAATGTAATATGGACTAGCTCAATATGCCTAGGGGTTATCACAAGTAGGAGGATTACAACGGTACCCACCTCGAGCGCTAAATCCCTGTCCAAAAGTGAAATCCACGCTCGGTCCAAACAGTCACCACAACATTGCACAACATACCCCAAAAGAACATACATAATTTAAACATACAATGTTCAAAAAAATCTGTCCAATACTCATCAGTCCAAAGTTGCCCTGTTCTCACCTGCGAAAAAATCCAAAGAAAAAATACTGTCACGATCCTCGCGACGAACCGGTCGAAACGAGTACCTGCACGTTCAAATCCGAGTTTCCTACACTGAGAAACAAATTCGACAAGGGAACCACCCCGAAATAAACCGATCTCAAAAACTGTAGCAATACTTTCTGTAAACAGAGATTTTTCACCTTCGAAAAATATTCAAAAAATTCCCAAAAATTTGAGGGTGTTCCTTGCGCTGTGTAGATGAAAAACGCCTCCTGGCATGCCTCGATCCGACGCTGTGCGCGAAGATATCGCCAAAACACCCACGTGCTGTCCAAAACTCCGGGAGGAAAAATGGGTCAAAAGGAGCTCGAGAAACTCCAAGATCAACACGAAAAAAAGAGGAAGAACAAAACACCAAAATCCGAGCACTACCTGTCGAGAGTCCAACGGCGCGAGAATCGCCTAAATCGGAGGTCGGGGTAAGCCGGGGGAGCCCGCGCACTAAAACGCGACGAAACGGGTCGCCGGTGTGGAAGCGTCACTGTCCGCCGCGTCGCAGAAAAAGCCGAAGTGGTGATCTCCAAAAATCCTCAAAGTCCTCCAATGAATAGTGCTCTGTGTGAGGGAGAAATTCCCTTAAGCTTTCTCTGCGAAAAGAAATCCAGAAAAGAGGAAAAAGGGTCTCAAAGGACCTATTTATAGGCCAGCCTATAGTGCATTTGGGCCGGATTCGGGCGCAACTTTCGGGCGCCGAATCCGCCGGTTGCACAACTCCCGTCCGACGCAGCGCTGAATTAACCTGCGCTGCCACGTGGCCCCGCACAGCGGACAGCCTGTGCGGGGCGGCTGGGAACCTGCCGCGTGTCCGCCACCCGGTCAACGTGGTAGGTACGGCCCGCCAATGGCCGGCCGACGCGTGGCCCGCACTCGAGTGGGCCGACAGCGCCGCCTGGCGCGTCTGCGCGCACGCGCCCGAGGCGCCCCTCCGCACACACCGTGGACCGCGCCTTCGTGAGCCAGCCAATGCAGGCTGCCACGTGTCATGCACTCGGTACACCGAAGCCGCGCAGTTCCCCTGGACCGCACCGCGTGCACCGCCATTCCGGGCACGCCACGTGGCCCGCACGGCGGTCCATGCACCAGCCGCGCCCTCCCCGTGGACCGAGCTGCGTGAGCCGGCCAATGACAGGCCGCCACGTGGCTCAGGCCGGTCCACGGTCTCCCCCCATGCACCGAAAATCCCTGAAAACTTCCGGAAGCCCGTTTTTGGTCATCCGGACTCCGAATTTAACAAGCAAATAGCCGTTTTCAAGCGTTTTTCCGCGCTGAATCCAAATCCAACCTCAGTTTGGCCCAAAACCTTTTCTTAAATTGGGCAAATGCAGCCGAAGGCCAAATCAGCTAAAGATGTCTCAAAGGGTCCATCTGTGGCATCCCTTTGATGCACTATGGGCCAGACACACCAACACTAGGTGTTCTACACAGTGGATTCACCGGAAAGGTTGCATGGGAAATCTGGACCACTACATCCTCCCCTACAAGAAAAAAGTTTTGTCCTCGAAACAAAAGTCATACCTCAAGCCGGGGCCTCGAACAAGTGGGGGTAAGCGTCCATCATCGCGACTCCAGCTCCCAAGTAGCCTCGCGCTCATCATGGCTGCTCTAGAGGATCTTCACATAAGGGATGGCCCGGCTGCGCAACTCCCTAACCTCACGGTCCAAAATCCTCAATGGCCGCTCGACATAGCTCAAGTCCTCAGTGATCTCCAGTGGGGCGAAATCGATGATGTGCGACGGGTCATAAACCTACCTCCTCAGAGTGGATACATGAAACACATCGTGAACACCAGCAAGTCTGGGAGGAAGTGCAAGTCTGTAAGCAACTGGCCCTATGCGCTCCAATACCTTAAAAGGACCAATATAACGAGGGCTCAGTTTCCCACGAATCCCGCATCTCCGGATCCCCTTTGAAGGCGAGACTTTCAAAAAGACATGATCTCCAACCATAAACTCAAGGTCTCGCCTCTGCACATCTGCGTAGCTCCTCTGTCTGCTCTGAGCGGTCTGAAGGTGCTGCATGACTATCCTGACCTTATCCTCTGCCTCTCGTAGCAACTCTGGACCCAATGTTCGTCTTTCACCCACATCGCTCCAATAAAGCGGGGAACGACACTTGTGTCCATACAATGCTTCAAACGGAGCCATCTGGATGCTCGCTTGAAAGCTATTGTTGTACGCAACTCTGCCAGTGATAAGTGTCGCACCCAACCTCCTCCAAAGTCTAGCGTGCAAGCTCGGAGCATGTCCTCAAGAATCTGTATAGTCCGCTCTGACTGTCCGTCTGTCTGTGGGTGAAACGCTGTGCCTGAAACTGAGCTGTGTCCCCAAAGTGGCCTGTAGACTCCTCCAAAAGCGCAAAACAAACCTCGGATCTCGATCAGATACAATGGAGGCGGGTACACCATGCAGGCTCACCACCTCGTCTAAGTACAGCTGTGCCAGCCGCTCGAGTGACCAAGTCACCTGCACCGGTAAAAAGTGAGCGGATTTGGTGAGTCTATCCACGACTACCCAAATCGCATCCGCTCCAGTCTGTGCCCTCGGCAATCCAGTGACGAAATCCATAGTAACATGTTCCCATTTCCATTCAGGGATTGGGAGACTCTGTAACTTGCCAGCGGGTACACGATGCTCAGCCTTTACTTGCTGACAAGTTAAACAGTGTGCCACAAATCTCCCAATGTCTCTTTTCATCCCGTTCCACCAAAACTGTGCCTTGAGGTCCCTATACATCTTAGTCCCACCAGGATGAATGGTATAAGGTGTATAGTGGGCTTCCCTCAAGATCTGCTCTCGAATCTCTGTATCCATAGGCACACAAGCTCGGTCCCTGTACCTCAGTACTCCCGAAGCATCAACCGCAAAGTCCCCTGTCTGATCACTCGAAATCTATTCTCTGATCCTGGTCAAATGGGGGTCCTCACTCTGTCTCTCTCTAATCCTGTCCAACAGAGTGGGCTGCACGACTAGAGACATAAGTCTAGCAGAGACCCCAGGGGACACAACCTCAAGCTCTAACCGCCTCATCTGCTCAAGTAATGGCGCCTGATCGGTGATCATCAAAGATAGGCTCTATACTGCTCTCCTGCTCAAGACATCAGCAACCACGTTGGCCTTGCCAGGATGGTAAAGTATGTCTACATCATAGTCCTTTAGCAATTCCAACCATCTGCGCTGCCTCAAATTGAGCTCCTTCTGTGTGAACAGGTATTTCAAGCTCTTATGGTCGGTATAAATCTCGCAGTGCTTCCCATACAGATAATGGCGCTACAACTTCAGTGCAAAAATCACCGCAGCTAGCTCCAAGTCATGGGTAGGGTAATTCTTTTCATAATCCTTCAGTTGCCGAGAGGCATAAGCGATTACCCTTCCCTCCTGCATCAGCACGCAACCAAGTCCACTGTGCGATGCATCACTGTAAATCACGTATCCTTTCCCCATAACAGGGAGGGAAAGGATAGGAGCCGACATCAATCTATTCTTTAATTCCTCAAAGCTCCTCTGGCAATCCTCACTCCAGATAAACTTAATCCCTTTACGCGTCAGACGAGTGAGGGGTGTGGAGAGTTTCGCAAAACCTTCCACAAACCGACGGTAATATCCAGCCAAGCCCATAAAACTGCGGACCTCTAATACCGTCGTCGGTCGGGGGCCAATCCCGGACTGCCTCAATCTTCGCCGGGTCTACTGCCACTCCTGCGGCTGAGATCACATGGCCCAAAAAGACAACCTCCCGAAGCCAAAATTCGCACTTAGATAACTTGGCATACAACTTCCTCTCTCTGAGAAGTTGCCAGCACAACCCTCAAGTGCTCCTCGTGCTCCACATCACTCCGGGAATAAACCAGGATATCATCAATAAATACAACGACGAACCGATCCAGGTATGGTCGAAAGATCCTGTTCATTAAATCCATAAAAGCGGCAGGAGCATTAGTCAATCCAAAAGGCATGACGGTGAACTCATAATGCCCGTACCGTGTCCTGAATGCCGTCTTTGGGATGTCCTCGGCCTTCACCTTCAATTGGTGGTAACCAGACTGTAAATCAATCTTGGAGAAGACACAAGACCCTTGCATCTGATCAAATAAATCATCAATGCGCGGCAAAGGGTACTTGTTCTTGATGGTCACTTTATTCAGCTCACGGTAATCAACACACAGTCGAAGTGAACCATCCTTCTTCTTCACAAATAGCACCGGCGCTCCCCAAGACGATACACTTGGTCTCACAAAATCTTTATCCATTAAGTCCTGAAGTTGCGCCTTCAACTCTCGCAGCTCAGCCGGTGCCTTTCGGTAAGGAGCCTTAGAGATTGGCGCAGTTCCTGGGACTACGTCAATCAAAAACTCGATCTCCCTATCCGGCGGCATGCTAGTCAGCTCCGGTGGAAACACATCCGGGAACTCGTGGACAATAGGGATATCCGCGAGTCCCGGTGCCGCCGTAGGCTCCTTAACCACAGAAGCCAAAAAGGCCACGCATCCACTGCGCATCATCTGCCTCGCACGAGAAGTCGAAACTACCGAGGCGAAGAAAGCACTCTGGCACCCCCTATAAACATGTTACGCCTTTTTGTGTTGGCATATTTCGTGAGTTGAGTCGGAGTCTTGAAGTGATCAAATTGTCAATCAGCAATCGAAGACTTAGAGAAGATTCAACAAGAGCTCAAGTTGACACTCAGTGTTTTGAGTCTTGAAGATTGAAGTAGAAGAATTGTGGATCATATACATCAATCTCAAGGAAAATGGATTCGGAATGATCAGGTACGTTTAACTAAATAATTTTGGTGATCCGAATACATTTGAGTAGTTTAGAAACACTTGGATAAGTTTTCATTGCATAAAAGTCAAAAACTGTTTTCTCAGGAAATCCGTTCAGGACTGGAAATTCTGTTCAGGACTATTTTGCTAATCTAGTCCGGACCGTGGATTCCAGTCCGGACCCCGAACCTTGTTTTTTCAGGAATTTGCTGAAAAAAGACGACAGTCCGGATCAGCCAAATCTAGTCCGTATCGCCGTGCGGGAAAAATTCTGTTAAGTCAGTTTTTGATGCTTATCTCTTTCCAAAAGTTTCTAACCTATAAATAAACACTTAGGGTTTCTCAAGAACTACCGATGAATTTACAAAACACTTGAGAGCAACCCTAGAGGCAAGGTTTTTATCGTTCTTCTTTTTAGCCTCTTTTAGGTCAATTCGACGGTTCTTTCAAGATCTATCATTTGTCGAATTGATCTAGTCTTTGCTTAGAGATTCCTTCTACGGTTCTTTAATGTTAATCTAAGCAAAGGATCACCATCGAAGCTTTTATCAAGTTTGCGTCGTGGATTCGACGTAGCATCGTGGATTCGATGTGTTGAAGGCGTTTCGTGGATTCGAAACGTGTGCTCGTGGATTCGAGTGGCGTTCGTGGATTCGAACGTGTGCAGTGGACGTGCAATCGGTGAGCGCAAGATCCGAAGAAGTTGAAGGAGGGGTTGAGTCCGTGGAGTCGGTAATCACCTTGTTATTCTTCTTTTCTTAGTGGATTGTTATTGCATGTTGGTCCCGTGGTTTTTCTCCTGGATTGGAGTTTCCACGTATATCTCGGTGTGCTATTTTTATTTTCCGCATTGATTTTTATTTTGCACTGAGATTGGTTTTATAAGTATTACACCTATTCACCCCCCCTCTAGTTGTTTGATAGTACCTATTTAGATCCGTGTGGATCCTTAAATATATTAAAACCTACAAAACAAACACCTCCTGGCCTGGCTCGCTAAAAGTCGCAGTCCTCGTGGCGCAATCAATTGTCGCGAAATAGCGAGCCAGCCAATCCATCCCAAGTACTATGTCAAAGTCTCGCAGCTGACTCAGGACCATCAGGTCCGCTGGCAAAATCCATGACTCGACCTGTACTGGGCAAGACCAACAACACTCCTCTACATGCAATGTATGATCGGGAATCTGTACCTCTAATGCATGTGGCAACCGACCTAACTCTAGTCTATGGGATGATGCAAATGATCTACTGATAAAAGAATGTGATGCACCGGTATCAAATAAAGTGCGAGCTCTAATACCGAAAAGAAGAATGATACCTGCCACCACGTGGTCGGCCGCCGAGGAGTCCCCTACCTGGGCGGCGTAGACTCGCCCGCTCTGTGCCGGAGGTCGGTAGTCTGCAGGGTGGGAAGAAGGAGCCCTGCTCGCTGGAGCATAGGGCCGCTGCTGGGGCGTAGAAGGAACAGATGCCGAGGAAGGAGCCGTCGATGGCGCATAAGGGCAAGTAGCTCGGATGTGGACAGACTGTCCACACCGATAACAGCGGCCAAACCTCAGGTCACAAGTATCAGAAGTATGCTGACCCCTGCAGAAGATGCACCTAACCGTAGACTGGGGCTGCCTCGCCTGCTGCTGCTGCTGCCTCTGCCGCTGAGGCCCCTGCTGCCGCGACTGTGACCTCTGCTGCTGCGAGTGCTGTTGCTGTCGCGGGTGCTGCTGCTACTGCTGATGCTGTGGGGGCCTCTGGGATCCACCAGGCCCTCGCCGCTCCGAACGCCCACGGCCCGTGAACTGAGGCGGGTGGTGGTCGGGGCGGCCTCCAGGAACTGGCCTGTCCCCCATCGTCCGGCGCTGGTCGCTTCCTATCAGAGCTCTGAGCGACCAAACCTCCACGTCTGGCGACAACGTGGTCTCCCATCTCAACCCACTACGCATGCTCCGCTGCCTCCTCCAAGGTCTGTAGCCTCTGGGCATGCACCAAAGTATAGATCTCTGGGCACAGACCTGTCTCAAAGAGCTCCACCTGATGCGGTCTATCCCTGGCGACATAAGGCACGCAGTTGAGCAAATGCGAGAACTCCTGGAAGTAGGCCCATGCTGTCCGGTCACCCTGCTGAAGATTCTTCAAATCATCTTCTAGCTTTTTCTTCACACTCGAGGAGAAGTAGGTATCTAGAATCATCCATCTGAACTCTGACCAAGGTAGCTGTCGGGTAATCTGGAACTCCAAAGGCTCAACCCGACGCCACCATGCATCTACATCCCCATCTAAGCAATGTACTGCCATATGTACCCTGAACCTCGGGTCAATGAAGAAGTCCCGAAACAACTTCTCCATTGCTGCCAGCCAAGTCCCGATCTCCCAAGGCTGAGTGCTCCGCCCTGAAAACCTAGGCGGTCCCCGCTGACAAAACTGGGTGAGTTTGTCAGCAATCTCCTGCTCCTCCGCTGGGGTCAAGGGCCGGATCGCTCCCTGAGCCCCACTGCTCGAAGATGGTGCGGTAGGTACTAGTGGTGTAACCGGCGGTACAACTGGTGGTACGGGGGCCTCAACAGTAGTAGGGGGAGGTGTCCCTGCCTGAGCGAGTAGCTGCTCAATCCTCTGCTCCTGCCGGTGGTGACTCTCAGCCAACTGGGCCACCATGGCCCTCAACTCGCTAATCTCTGAAGGCCCGGACTGCTCCGGCTCCTCCGGGGGTGTAGGAGTACCCCGGGTCGGGATCTGCCGCCTAGGAGGCATTATGCCACACACGAAACCACGGGTCAGTAAACAAAACCACTCTCGACCCAATCCAGCGAAAGTCATGGACATCCCCCTATTTCTGTAACCTTATGTTGTCTGCAGCCAACATAATGGTCCACCAGAAATAGGATATGCCAGTCCCTCTTCACTCACAGGAAGAGTTTTAATAATAAATTGCCGACTTTCGCAAAATATCACGTCACTCACGCCCTGCCGCCCTAGGGTCTGCCAAAAGCCTAGGGTTTCCTAAGTCCCAACTGACCTATCCCTAAGCTCCGATACCAACCTAATCTGTCACGCCCCGGGTGTAAACCTGTCACGCCCCGGGGTCGAAACTGCGACCCGGGCTCGCTAACAGATCCGCCATCTGTACGGAAACTGCCGTACAGACGAAGCGTCTAGCCTGCAAAAGACAAAACTACAGCTACACAGATATCAGAGCGGATAAAAAGCTGTACTATAAAATTTTTCTCAACTACAAAGCTGCTACAACACATAGCCTATCTCCCAAAATCAGATGATACAAAAAGAAGTGCACCTACACAACATCTACAAATCCAAATGGGAGATAGCTAAACAGGAAACATAACCAACTCCCACAATCCGGGATGGTACATCTACCTCTCTCTAAAGTAACAATGCTGGTAGGGAACTATCACGCGACTCCCTGTCCTCGGTCCGTCCAGTCAAGCACCGCAGGAACGGAAGAAAGCCTCAGCAACCTGTCACCGACAGAGGGTGTGAGAACTACATCCTACAGTAGTTCTCAGTGGGTACCGTCTCCAAGAACCACGGTCTGCCCACTAAGTCTACCAGAGGCATAAGATAGAGAAAAGACTGATAATAAGATAAATAAGCTGGAAAAGAATCTACAGCTATCATGCCTCTATCTACTATGCTCAATAAGAAGAGACTATGGATGATGGAATGCAGTCACTCACTGTTGACAATATGTCACAAGTACTAAGCCCAAGACGCTCTACTATGACACAAGCTACGCCATCACTCTCTCAGTGTATCTCGAATCTCAGCGACTGCCCACCCGGGTCCAGTCGAGTCAAGCCTGCGCCCCCTGGTGTATCAACCAGGGTGTCCAAACGGACAAACTCGATATCTCACACAGTGACCCCATGGTAGCACGGCCAGGGGTATCAAGCGACCTCTAGTACATGAACTAGGCGCATCATCGAAGCCTCGTCAGGCTCGGTATCATCATCGCAGCCTCATCAGGCTCGGAATCATCAACGCACCCGGGGCGTGGTTCGAGGGGTGCGACCCCACCGAACTCAAGTATCTCATCAGTATCACTGTCTCACAAGTGGCTCCTGCAGGCTGTGGTCCTCGATCAAACAGATCGGTATCTCGATGCTCAAAGCACAAACTCAATCGGAGAACCCTCCACGACTCAATCTCACAACACTGACCCACTCAAAGAAGGTACTACACAGCTGGGACCACCAACTCTCCCACGGCTCCCACAACACAACTCCACTGAACTCAACACTCAACTCACGGCCGGAGCTACTCCACGGCCAGATCTACGAAGGGTCCAAAACCCAGGGAGACTAACATCTACATCCCCAAGAGAGGAAGCAGCCCTTAGAACCCAGATCACTCGAATCCGCTCGGGTGGATAAGTTTATAAGAAACCATGTCATTTATTTCAGAAAATCATTCGATCTGAGAGAAAGCCATCTTTATAATGATTTTTAGTCTTTTTTAGGAAAACCCTTTGAAATCAAGTTTTATGCCCAAGCCTCGAAGAGCTGATGCCTTTGTCCCAACGGACGAGAACAGACTCAGACAACCTTGCGAGGCTTGGAAGAAACATTGGCTGACTAAAATCATGTATTTATCCAAAAAGGTTCTGGGTTCAAGGTCCTGCTAACACACGTGCACCACGATCCCAACCTGGTGGTGACGAGAAGAACAGTGGAAAGGAAAACCCCCGGGACCACCGTTTATCTGAAACGGCTCCCCAAAATGCTAACACTGGCCTAACCCAGCCACCAGACCCCACTCGGCCCCCCCCGGGCCCGAGTGCAACACCCGTCCCACAACACTCTGACCACTCGGCCCACTACCCGGGCGAGGAAACTCTAAGTCCCGAAGGATATGAAAAGTGCGGGATGTCTAAAGCATAAAGGAACCTAGCCCAAATTAAGGTTCACAAAAGGTCTGGTCAAAATCATGCACATATGACGGGGGTGCTAGTTAAGTTCCAAGAAAACACTTAAACTAGCATGCAATCCTATCACAATAGAATTAGAAGAAAGTCCGTAGACTTGGAGAGAAAACCAACCCACCTCAGAAAGCCACCCAATTGCTCGTCGACACTTGCAATTGGGCTCAGCGGGCCTACCTGGCCTCCAAGGGGTCTGCACGCAACACGAAGCCCGATGCCAGAATCCGCACGCAAATCGGGGCACGCCGTGTCCAACCACGAGACCGCTCACTCAGCGGACGCCCCGAAACAAACCCGCGGCTCCACGCGGCGAAGAAACACACAACCAGCCTCGACGGAAGCTAAAAACAGCGCCGCGAGCTGCCAGGAGCGAAGAAATCGCAAAATCAATCCACACAGTCAAAACCGAGCATCCGATGGCGAAAAACAGCTTCCGTCGGCGAAAACAGCCTCCGTCAGCGAAAACCAGCGCCCGACGGCGAAAAACAGCACGCGGCGGCGAAAAACAGCTCCGTCGGCGAAAAACAGCACCCGACGGCGAAAAACAGGCAAAAACTGCTAGCGAGACAGTTCGCGAAAACCCTGCGAAACTGCTCGCGAAAACCGCTCAAAATCTGCTCAAAACCGGCTTGCGAAAACAGCTTGCGAAAAACTGCTCCGTCGGCGAAAAACCGCGCCCGACGGCGAAAACAGCTCGAAAATCAGCTTGCGAAAATCCTGCGAAAACCGCTCGCAAAACAGCGGAAAACGGCGAAACCTGCGCGCGAAACCGCTTGCGAAATCTGCCGGCGAAAACTGTGAAAAACGGCTCCGTCGGCGAAAAACAGCGCCCGACGGCGAAAAACAGCGCGCGGCGGCGAAAAACTGCTCCGTCGGCGAAAACCAGCGCCCGACGGCGAAAAACAGCCCGCGGCGGCGAAAAAACAGCGGCCGACGGCGACCAACGGGCTCCGACGGCTAAAAAACGGCACCGGCACGCAACCCGAGGTGTCGCCCGCCGTCCGGGAGCACGCCGAGCGTCCACCAGCCCTGCCGCGCGACGAGGGAGGCCCACCGCGCGGCACCAAGCCAAACCGCGCGGCGCAGGGGCTGCTGCGCGACGCTGGAGCGCGTCGCGCAGTGCCCCAGCGGCGCTGCGCGCGGCGCCCAGCGGCGCTGCGCGCGGCCGCGCGCAGCCCGCCGCGCGCGCGCGGCCGCTGCGCGCAGCAGCGCGCAGCAGCGCGCGCCCGCGCGCCCGCGCAGGCCCGCGCACGCCTGCGCGCGGCCCGCGCAGGCCCGCGCGCGGCCCTGCCGCGCGCGGCCATGCCGCGCGCACCTGCGCGCGGCCAAGCGGTGCCGCGCGCACCTGCGCGCGGCCATGGCGCGCGCACCTGCGCGCGGCCAAGCGGTGCCGCGCGCGCACCTGCGCGCGGCCCTGCCGCGCGCGCCCGCGCGCGGCCAAGCGGTGCCGCACGCACCTGCGCGCGGCCCTGCCGCGCGCGCCCGCGCGCGGCCAGGCAGCGCCGCGCGCACCTGCGCGCGGCCCTGCCGCGCGCGCCTGCGCGCGGCCAGGCAGGGCCTGCCGCGCGCGCCTGCGCGCGGCCCGGCAGCGCCGCGTGCAGCACTTTGCTGCACGCGGCGCCGCGCCCAGCGGCACCTCGCCGCAGGGTGCTGCCAACAGCAGCACCCTGGCGCCGCGCGTGCGCCGTTGCGCGCGCGCGCGGCCGCCGGCGACGGCAAATCCACGAAAAATCTGATAAAATCCGAAAATCCCAAAAATCCAAGAATCCATTTTTTCTTGATTTTTAAACACCAAATAAAATCCTCAAAGCTCCAAAATTCAAAGAAACCTAAAAAAAAGAGAAATTGCTTACCTCGATGTCGCGCGTCGCACGCCCACGAGCTTCACACGGCCTCCAACGGCGAGTCCAAAAATCCGAGATCGGCTCAAAACTCCTCTTCTTCCTTTTCCTCTCTTTTCCTTTCCTTTCTTTCTCTTTTTTTCCTTTCTTTCTCTTTTCCTTTCTTTCTCTGCTGCAGAGGGAGGCTGGGGCCCCTTTATATAAAGCATAAAGCTTTATTATTAATTAACTTAATTAATTAATTCCAAAACTCCAACTCCAACTCACTTTTTGCCTTCGGGCTCTCCGCCGCTGCCCGGAACCTCCCGAACTCCGCTGTAAATCCAAAGTACACGTGTCCACACCTTTTTCTCCTCAAAAAGCTTATCCGTTGAGTCGGGGTGCTCAAATCAATTACCGGCTCCAAAATTGCCAGTTCCGACTCACTTTTTGCCTCCGGGCCCTCCGCGTCAGTCCGGAACCTCCCGAACCTCGCTGTAAATCAAAAGTACACGTGTCCACAGCTTTTTCTCCTCAAAAAGCTTATCCGTTGAGTCGGGGTGCTCAAATCAATTACCGGCTCCAAAATTGCCAGCTCCGACTCACTTTTTGCCTCCGGGCCCTCCGCGTCAGTCCGGAACCTCCCGAACCTCGCTGTAATCTGAAAGTACACCTCTTCCAAGTGTTCCTGAATTTCCGGCGCTCCACGGTGAAGTCGGAAATTTCCAATCTCATCCTCAATCGGCCTACAAAGCCCGGAAAAACCCCGAATCGAGCTGGAGCTTCCGCGTTGATCCGAATCAACTCGGCATCAACAGTAACCTCAGATACAACATGCTCAAGGCAACTCTCTGCTCCAAGTCATCTGTGTGGTCGGCGCGCTATCCAATGCCCCGGAACTTTACAAAACCAGAACCCGGGCCCGTCCACAGATCCGCCGTGCACACGGAATTTTCTGTGTACACGAAGCGCTGGTAACCTGCTCAGATATAAAGATATAATAAAGGAGCACAAAACAGAGCTAAACTAAAACTAATACATCTCAGACAAATGCTGAAAATAAAAGTACAACATAACTCTCATAAATATACATGTGTCTCTCCCAGCTCACGAAATAAATACAACCAGCTGGCCGAAGCCAGACCCAAAATAAAGGAAAATACAACCGTCTGAGTGTACAGGGGATACATCAAAACTGCTAAACTCGAGATCGGGGAAGTAGCTATCTAATCAGCGATCCTCTTACCTCGATCCTGGGAAGAGGGTCCCGCAACTCCAGCAGAGGACTCTGCAAAACAAAGGTAAAAAGAAAGGGAAAAACAGTGGGGGGGGTGAGAACTACTATAAAAACAGTAGCCTCTCCTAGTGGGTAGACCTCAAACTCAGACATGCCCACTAGGACTACCAGAGGCGAAAATAAAACAAAGGTGGTAAGCTATAAGTAAAACTACTGATGAAGAAGCTACCACTATGCCTCTAAAATGCCAAGCTAAAAGAATAGCTAAGTATGTGCATCAGAATATAAATGCCTGCCTGACTAAACCCAATCTGTACAGCAGTAAACACTGGTACTGCCTGCTATGCCTGCCAAATCGGGTATGCCAGCCTACGCATAACACCGATAGGGGATAGGAGTCTCAAGGACTCAAAGTCTGTATATCCTACACTGAGAAACAAATTCGACAAGGGAACCACCCCGAAATAAACCGATCTCAAAAACTGTAGCAATACTTTCTGTAAACAGAGATTTTTCACCTTCGAAAAATATTTATAAAATTCCCAAAAAAATTGAGGGTGTTCCTTGCGCTGTGTAGATGAAAAACGCCTGTTGGCACGCCTCGATCCAACGCCTGTGCGCGAAGATATCGCCAAAACACCCACGTGCTGTCCAAAACTCCGCGAGGAAAAATGGGTCAAAAGGATGCTCGAGAAACTCCAAGATCAACACAAAAAAAAGAGGAAGATCAAACCAACAAAATCGGAGCCCTACCTGTCGAGATTCCAACGGCGCGAGAATCGCCTAAATCGGAGGTCGGGGTAAGCCGGGGGAGCCCGCGCACTAAAACGCGACGAAACGGGTCGCCGGTGTGGAAGCGTCACTGTGCGCCGCGTCGCAGAAAAAGCCGAAGTGGTGATCTCCAAAAATCCTCAAAGTCCTCCAATGAATAGTGCTCTGTGTGAGGGAGAAATTCCCTTAAGCTTTCTCTGCGAAAAGAAATCCAGAAAAGAGGAAAAAGGGTCTCAAAGGACCTATTTATAGGCCCAGCCCAATAGTGCATTTGGGCCGGATTCGGGCGCAACTTTCGGGCGCCCGAATCCTCCCGGTTGCACAACTCCCGTCCGACACAGCGCCTGAATTAAACTGCACCTGCCACGTGGCCCCGCACAGCGGACAGCCTGCGCGGGGCGGCTGGGAACCTGCCGCGTGTCCGCCACCCGGTCAACGTGGTAGGTACGGCCCGCCAATGGGGGGCCGACGCGTGGCCCGCACTCGAGTGGGCCGACAGCGCCGCTTGGCGCCTCTGCGCGCACGGGCCCCGAGGCGCCCCTCCGCACACACCGTGGACCGCGCCTTCGTGAGCCAGCCAATGCCAGGCTGCCACGTGTCATGCACCCGGTCTACCGAAGCCGCGCAGTTCCCCTGGACCGCGCCGCGTGCACCTGCCATTCCGGGCACGCCACGTGGCCCGCACGGCGGTCCATGCACCAGCCGCGCCCTCCCCGTGGACCGAGCTGCGTGAGCCGGCCAATGACAGGCCGCCACGTGGCTCAGGCCGGTCCACGGTCTCCCCCCATGCACCGAAAATCCCTGAAAACTTCCGGAAGCCCGTTTTTGGTCATCCGGACTCCGAATTTAACAAGCAAATAGCCGTTTTCAAGCGTTTTTCCGCGCTGAATCCAAATCCAACCTCAGTTTGGCCCGAAACCTTTTCTAAAATTCGGCAAATGCAGCCGAAGGCCAAATCAGCTAAAGATGTCTCACAGGGTCCATCTGTGGCATCCCTTTGATGCACTATGGGCCAGACACACCAACACTAGGTGTTCTACACAGTGGATTCACCAGAAAGGTTGCATGGGAAATCTGGATCACTACACGGGTGCTGATGGGTTTTCAGCGGCGGGTCGAGGAGAGAGGACGGCTGAGTAGATAGATCTCGAGGCAGGATGAGCGAGTTAGCTGGACAGTTGGTGTACCCTTTTACCTCAGACGGTTGTACTTTACTTTTGGGTCTGGCTTTGGCCAGCTGTTTGTATTTTTTTTTGGTGAGCTGGGAGAGACAGATGTATTATTTTTACAGATGTACTGTATTTTATTTCCAGCTTCAGTCTGAGATGTATTAGTTTTTAGTTCAGCTCTGTTTTATGCTCTTTATTATTATCTCTTATATCTGAGCAGGTTACTAGCGCTTCGTGTACGCGGAAAACTCCGTGCGCACGGCGGATCTGTAGACGGCCCCGAGTTCTGGTTTACACCCGGGGCGTGACAGATTAGGTGGTATCAGAGCTTAGGGATAGGTAAGTTAGGCTTTTGGCGGACCCTAGGATGTTAGGGCGTGAGAGACCGGATATTTTGCGAAAGTCGGTGATTTATTTATTTGACTCTTCCTGTGAGTGAAGAGGGATCGACATATCCTATTTCTGTGGGACAGTTATGTTGGCTGCAGACAACATAAAGTTATAGAAATAGGGGGATGCCTTTGACTTTCGCTACATTGGGTCGAGTGTTTGGGGTGTGCTGATTTGCTGTTTTGTCGTGGTGAGCGGTGTCTCCCCGACGCTGGGCCCTGACCCGTGTGCACCTTGGTGTAGCAGTTGGGTCTGAGCTGGTTGTTTCGGGCCGGATACCCAGATTGGAGTCTGAGAGCTCCGGACCCGAAGGGTAGGAGTGTTGGAGGCAGATCAGCGGCGGTGTTGGCAGTTGAGCGCAGGGACACAGTTGTCGGGGCAGTGACACAGTTGTCGGAGCAGCGTAGTGACACAGTTATCGGAGAATTGACACAGTTGTCGGAGCAGCGTAGTGACACAGTTGTCGGAGCAGCGTAGTGGCACAGTTGTCGGAGCAGCGTAGTGACATAGTTGTCGGAGCAGCGTAGTGACACAGTTGTCGGAGCAGCGCAGTGGCACAGTTGTCGGAGCAGTGACACAGTTGTCGGAGCAGCGTAGTGACACAGTTATCGGAGCAGCGTAGTGACACAGTTGTCGGAGCAGCGCAGTGGCACAGTTGTCGGAGCAGTGAGGTGACACAGTTGTCGGAGTAGCGAGTAGCCCCCTCGGTGCCGACGTTTAGTGCTGGGGCACCGAGGCAGGGTGGACAGTTGGCAGCAGGTAAGCTGTGGGACTGCATTGATCGAGTGAGCCAGCTTTGGCGGATGAGTCACCCCGATTTGTGGGTTTGAGTAGGGAACCTTTGGAGGTAGGGTCGTGTTCGGTGGGGATGGAGAGAGTACTTGAAAGCCTCTTTGTGTCAAGAGTTAATGCAGTTGCTGAACGGCGCGCTCCATGTGTAGACGGACGAGGCGCATAGGATATGTGTGTCTGAGAGTGGATTGCGCCAGGATACCTTTTAGCTCGTTGGGTCCCTCCATTACGGATTTAGGATGCCTCATTGGAGTAGGCGCCGGGTATGGAGCGTGGCATTGTAGTTCCTTTGGATTGGGATCTGCCGCCAGAGGCGAGTTTTGATTGAGGCGCTTGGCACCGGGTGATGGAGGACAGATCAGTCGGAGGAGGCATTCCCGATTTCTTTTCCCAGGATAGTGGATTCCTGAGACGCTAGAGATCGCGCGGACTCCGATGGCAGCATCAGCATCAGTATTGGCAGCAGCGGTGGCATGGATGTGTTAACTGAGGAGGGCCACTTTTGTCGCCCGGGGTGAGCAGAGGCAGAGGTCGTGCTCCCTTTGTGTGGTTAGATGTGATTTTGCAGGAAGACTGAGCGACGACCACCTGCATCGAGCGGATGAGCCCGTGCCGCCCGGTTGTAGGGTGCCACGGCAGAGGATTTGGTTATCGCAGGCATGATTATATTTCAGCAGCATGAGTTAGGGGTAGGATGGATACTACGTGCACGGGATGTTCAGATTCCCGATCACACCTTGCACGTGGAGGGATTTTGTTGGTCCTGCCCGGTGCAGTTGGAGTCCTAGATTGTGCCGGTAGACCTGATGGTCTTGACTCAGCTGCGGGACTTGGATTGTGGTACTTAGGATGGTTTGGCTGGCTCGGTTTCTTTTCCACTCTTTTCACGACGGTTGATGGTGCCGCGAGGACGGTT
This sequence comes from Tillandsia leiboldiana, assembly GCA_029204045.2. Classification (NCBI taxonomy): domain Eukaryota; kingdom Viridiplantae; phylum Streptophyta; class Magnoliopsida; order Poales; family Bromeliaceae; genus Tillandsia; species Tillandsia leiboldiana. The sequence continues at coordinate 18,985 of JAQNDB010000984.1, forward strand.
TTCTTGGGAGCCAAGCCAGGAGGGGTTGTTGTACCACGGGACGCCAGAGGGCTTTCTACGCCTCTATAGGTTGGACTTCGCAGGCGAGGCAGATGATTCGCAGTGGATGCGTAGCCTTTTTGGCTGGTGTGATTGAGGGGCCTACGGCGGCGCCAGGACTCGGGGATACCCCCTTTGGTTGCGAGTTCCCGGATGTTTTTCTATCGGAGTTGTCTAGCATGCCACCAGTTTGGGAGTTGAGGACACAACTCCAGGATTCGATGGATAGGAAATTTTGTCAGACCAAGTGTGTCGCCTTTTGGGGCGCCGGTGCTATTCGAGATATGGAAGGTTGGTTCACTTCGGCTCTGTGTGGATTACCGGGAATTAGATGAAGTGACCATCAGGAACAAGCACCCTTTTATCGAGCATGGAGGATTTGATTTACCAGCCGCAAGGGTCCTGGGTCTTCTCGAAGATTGATTTGCAATCTGGTTTTCTCGACCGTATATGGCTGCGTGTTGATGCAGGAGAGTTGGGGAATTGCTTTTACATCCCGACGGTTTAAGGATTAGAGATCAGAGTCTGCGCGATCAGTTGGGGGACTTTTATTGGATACCTCGGGGGTACGGAGTTACTCGGATTGAGCTTTTGTGCCGATGGACATGTGGTTGGATTACCGGGGGCCCTGGGAGGAGCAGATGCTTTTGCCGATGCAGACTACTTGGTAGCTCAAGCGGTTAGCCCAGCTGTGCTTGGATGAGGTGGTGCGGTTTCCTGGAGTGCCCGCCTCTATTTTGTATCAGATAGAAACCCGAGGATTGCTTCGCGTCTCTGGAGAAGGTATTAGACAGCCTTGGGAGCTTGAGTAGTGGATGATTAGATATCTACCCCCCCACCTACTTGGTTGAGGTTCCGATTTGAGGAATGACTTTAGTTTCGAGGACGAAACTTTTTTTTAGTGGGGGAGGATGTGAGGACCTGAATTTCCATAAGAGGATTACTGTTGGAATAGCAGCCTCTGGAGGCTTATGTTGAGTGTTGGAGGTGTTTATGCGCAAATTGGACACAAGTGATGGATCACGAGTGTATTTGGATGCCCCACCGAATTTTAGAAGTGGAATTGGGCAAAACGGAAATCGGATTTGGACTCAGCGCGCGAAAACGATGGAAATCGACTATTTGGTTGTATTTTTCTGAGTCCGAACGGCCGAAGACGGAAACTCGAAAGTTTTCAGTGTTTTCGGGTGCACGGTGGACCGGTGGACCGACGGCGTGCCACGTGGCGGCTTCTGAGTGTCGCCGTACGCCACGTGGCGGAGCAGGAGACGCGGCGCAGTGGGCCCGGCCCTCGGGAGCAGGCGCGAGCAGCGCGCGGGCGCGCGGGCAGGCGCGGGGGCGAGCGCGGTGCAGAGGGCGGTGTGCCACGTGGTGTTTTTCTACTAGTTCGCATTGGACGCGTGGCAGCACGGCAGTGGCTGGCGCAGCAGTCGCGGTCCACGGACTGGCGCGGCAGGTGCCTCGGGCTACGTGCATGTCAGGTGGCAGGCGGCGCGGCGTGGGCTGGCAGGCGCACGTTGACGCGCGGTTCCCGCGCGTGGGCGCGCCACGCGTCAGCCTCCGCGGTGGGCCACACGGCGGAGGATGGGTGGCGGGCTTCGCTGTTTGCTGTGCGGGGGTGACGTGGCGGCCCGTGGAGGATTCGGGCGCTTGTTGTGGGCCTCCCCTGGGCCGCGCTTTCGGGGCCCGAATCTTTCGGGCGCCCGAAAGTGGGGACCTAGGGGTCATTTGCCCAATTGTTTGGCTGGGCCTATTTAAACCCTCCTCTCTCTCTCTTTTTCTACTCTTTTCGAGTTCTAGATAGAGATTGAGAGGGAGAGTGTAACGACCCGGCCCACTAGCAATAATAACTCGTTGGGCCCAAACCACAGCCCAAAATGCTTAAGCCCAGTTATTATTACTAGTGTCCAAGTCTCATATAAACCCAATCACAAATCCATCCACATCCGATGTGGGACTATTGGGGGCGTCACAGACTCCCCCGGTTTAGGCCTGACGTCCTCGTCAGCCCAAACACACACACACAAGCCCAAGATCACCAGGCGATGTGAGACTCGTCTCGCTAGTCCTGTCATCTAGACCCAGACTCAGCCGAGACTCGCCGCACACTTCCGGTTGGTTATTGGCTCTGATACCATATATGTGTGGCGGGTCTGGGCATGCGCCGGGGGAGAGGGGTTTCGCTTTTACGACAAAAAAATTTTTACACGTCAAATGTTGACTTTTCTATGAATCGTTTCCGCTAAAACAAAACCCCCGGGGCGTGACAGATTAAATGGTATCAGAGACGTTCTTTCAATCACAACAGTTAGTGCCGACATCCGTGGACAACCCTCACATGCCTACATACAAATGAAATGGGTAGGGCATAGGACTGTAGAACGTGAGTGACCGAGGGGGGGGGAAAGTTGGGTCCTTTCTTTCACCTTATGGTTGTAGTTAGTAGGGTGGTCTAGGGTTGACTCTTGTGGCGTGTGACAGACATGGCCCGTACTAGATCATCGGCCGGGGACGCAGAGTCAGAGTCCGAGTCCTTTCCCTCGCTAAGTGGTTCGATGTGCCGTTGCTTATTAGCAAAGACTAAAGCCGACCTTCTTTGTGTGCATACAGATAGAGGGCCGACTCAGCAAGCAACCGACGACGGAAATGGACATCGCCGACGAAGCCAATCGCCTGCTCCGCAACCAGCTGCGCGACGTGGCTGGGCAACTGCTGACTCTCGCGGAGCGCCTGAGCATGCTGACACAGGAACTCGAGGGCGTCGACCGATTCCGGGGCGGCAGCAGAGGCGTTGCCCCTCCCGGGATGCCGCCGACGGGCCCTCCCACCATCCAGGAGGCTACTAACCTGACCGTGCACACCAACGTAGAGCGCGCCCGGCAGGAATACCCTTACCCCGAGTCGGCCGGGGACCCCCATCGGAGGGGCCGGGCGAGCAAACGCCCGAGAGCCGGGCAGAACCTCGGGCAGACGACGGAGGAGAGACCTAGGCCACAGAAACCGTGCGTCATATGCGGCAACGCACACCTCATGACGAGCTGCCCGTGGCGGGACGGACACTGTTTCCGATGTGGCAGGCCGGGCCACACGCGTTACGAGTGCCCGCTGAAGCCGTCTGTCAAAAGACCCCCGGCGCCGCGACGTGTCGAGCCCAAGGGAACCGCCGCCTCCACCCCTCAAGGGGGCACCGATCCAGAGAGCCGACCAAATCCATGCCCGACGCAAGCACCGAAGGACGAACGAGGGCTTAAGGGGAGCGCGCACGTGCAACCGGGATCCTGCGTCATCTGCAAGGGCGCGCACCCAGTGACGGAATGCACTTGGAGGTACCACTATTGTAACCGGTGCGGCTTGCCAGATCACAATTACTTCTCCTGCCCCCAAGGGCCCACCCCCGCCTCCGCCGCCGTGCCACCACCGCCAAGAGGAACAGAGAGCGCGGCGGCCCCCGTGCAGACAAAGGACTCGTCCGACGACCAACGATGCGCGGACTCTTTAGACAGCAAACCCCCACCCCAACACGCGGTGCGACGCTGGCCCAAGGATTGTGGGCGGACTCCCCCGGCCGCCCCGGCAGACGACGCGTCGTCCCAAAATAGGGAATGACAGGTACTTATTTCATTTTATTTTTTCTACTTTTTTTCTCTTTTTCCTTTTTGCCTTCCCTTCCCTTGGCTACATAGAAGCTCTGTTTTGGCCGGAGCAACCCGACCCTACCTGACCCTTGCGAGCCCTCCTGCCTTTAGCTCTACCTCTCGTCCCGTCGACCGTTCCGGTCCAGTGTGCTTACGGGCGAGAGAGCAAATCTAACCTTAGTGATTTGCATACCGGTGCGCGAATTGCACAGTCTCCGATGCAAATTGACCCCACCTTTTGCACAGGTTTTGCGGATCGACGTGGACTCGCCTAAGTGGTAGTCATGGCGATGTTTGTGACCACGGGGCGGTAGTAATCCTCGATAAAGGTTGTGTTTTGGCACTGAGATTGTGTTGGGAAGTATGTGATATACCTTCAGGTAGGAGTTGCGTCCCCAACTTGTCGATGGCGACGAACCTTTGGTATTCCGCTGTTCTTTTGGTAAGCACGTTGGCTGCAGGCAATGGACGGTCGAAAGAACTGAGGAAATACTCTGCCCTATAATGAGGAGTACCAGATTGGGTCTAAATTAGTAGCCTTAGAGTTGTAGATACCTTGCGACTGACTTGTAGCCCTCGATTAAACTTTTTGAGCATTTTCATAGAGCATGACTTCAGGCTGTAAGCCCCTTCCAGCTTCAAGATTTCGACCCCAGTCCCTTACAGCATGCTTATCTCACCATTAAGTCCCTCTCCAATGCATGGCACGCCTTTCGAGGCAACCTATATAGGGTTTTAAATGCAAAGACTGCATTTCTTGATGCATTTCACACTTTTCGAGAAGATCCGGTCGTCGGAACGGAAAATGGGCTGCGCCATGACGTCCGGCTCGACGAGACCTATAAGGTAGCGACCTCTGATCACCTCGGACAGAGACACGCGCTTTGTCTCGAAATTTTGGCAGAGCCTTCAGCGGGCCATGGGAACCAAAATACAGTTCAGCACAGCCTTCCACCCTCAGACGGACGGACAGTCGGAGCGCGTGATACAAGCCCTCGAAGACCTGCTGCGCGCCTGCGTACTGGATTGGGGGACCGGGTGGTCACGCTACCTACCTCTCGTGGAATTCGCCTACAACAACAGCTACCAGGCCAGCATCCAAATGGCGCCCTACGAGGCCTTATATGGGAGACGCTGCCGATCCCCGATTTGTTGGGACGACCTGGGAGAACGGAAATTCTTGGGGCCCGATTTAGTGGAGGAAACGGAAGAGAAGGTTCGCCCCATCCGACAGCGCCTGCTGACCGCCCAGAGTCGCCAGAAGAGCTACGCGGACCAAAGGCGCCGCGACTTAGAATTCCAAGTAGGAGAGCACGTTTCCTTGCGGGCCTCGCCGTCCAGAGGAGTAAAGCGGTTCGGGCTGAGGGGCAAGCTGAGCCCACGGTTTGTGGGGCCGTTGAGATTTTGGAGCGGATCGGCCCGGTTGCTTACCGCCTTGCCCTACCACCGAACCTCGACCGAGTCCACGACGTCTTCCACGTCTCGATGCTCCGGAAGTACCTCTCCGACCCCTCACACGTCCTGGATGCTTCTACACTCGAACTGAAGGAGGACCTAAGCTTCGAAGAAACCCCGGTGAGGATCCTGGCAAGGGAGACCAAATCGTTGCGGAACCGAGCTATCCCCTACGTGAAGGTACACTGGAGCAACCACGAGGAGCGAGAAGCAACTTGGGAGCTGGAATCTAGAATGAGGGAGTACTACCCCGACCTTTTCACCACCACCCGGGTTTAAGTTTCGAGGACGAAACTCGTTTTTAGAGGTGAGTGGTGTAATAACCGCGAGTTTATTTTTCCTTTTTGGGTCCCTTCATCGTTTTCACGGAAACCTTTTCCGACTAAGGGGTCCGGGGTGTGATTCTTTTTCCTTCGTTCTTGGCAGACCGTCGGGGCTCGCGGGTAATTTTTGGATAATAAAGCTCGCGAAACGGAAACCGGCGGCGCGAACGGTTTTGGATTCCGACTCCGGAATCTCCCGGAATAAATTCCGGAAGATCGCTTAGCGGTTCGGGCGTTTTGCACGCTTTTCGAGGTAAATCAGGTTCGGACTCGATTTCTTTTATTTGGGGATTTAGGTCCCCCTTTATTTTTCCCCCGCCCCGCTTAGACCGTCTGGTTCAATTTTGTGTGCGAAGACTTAGGTTTTCCCTTTTTCCCACTCTGCTCGTCCCGCACAACGCAAGTTCCCCATCGGAGCGCGTGGGAGAAGAACCCCGTTTTCCTGCGAGACGGTACGGAACCAAGGAGAAGGAAAGGACGATCCCCCTCCCCACGGAACTTGGCAAGCGAGCGTGAGACGATCCCTCCCTTCCCAATCATCGTCGTCGAAACCGAGGTGAGACGGAGGTTTTTGTAAGAACTCGAAATATCTTATGTTAACGAGTAGTCTAAAGGGGATTTTTGACCTGGTTTTGATCGCAAAAGACCTCTGTTGGCCTATATGGTCAATCGCCAGTGTGCAAGTTGCACGAGGCAAAAAGACTAATTCCCAATCCGGACGTGACCTTGGAAATCCGAGTTGACCGTTGCGATCGTCTCATCGAACTGAACGAGATTCATATTCAGTATTTTTCGATCTGACGGTCGGATCGTCCAGAAATCGATGAAGAAGCGAGCGAATCATCGGGACCCATGTAACAGCGGCCTGCGCACAGTGCTTTTAAGTTAACACTGTAGATGAATAGTAACCCCCAACCTTCGACACCCCGACGAATGCAACGCTGACTGTTTCACTGTCCGGATTCCGAACCTGGTGATCCAGGTAGTCGTTTTGAATGGTTTCGTCATTTTGGACGCAATGACACTGACGGAATTTTCGTTTGACGACCCTAGAGTCTCGAAAAGCGTGATAACTGTATTTGGGCACAGTACTGATGGACCGAGTTTTCATCTGGGCAGTTTCTCAAAAATCGGAAATCGCTACCTGATAGGTTTCGTCGAGCTGGACATCGTGGCGAAGCCCATTTTTCGTTTCGACGAACAGAACATCTCGAAAAGCGTGAAATACGGAGAAATTGCAGCTTTTTGCACATGAAACCCTATAGAACCTGCCTCGGAAAGCGCGCCCCTGCATAGAGAGGGACCTAATAGTGATTGTAAGCTGCTGAGAGGACCAGGCGGGGAAAGAACAGAGTTGGAGGGACTAAATTGCAACTAGTGCTTATATGTATATAGATATATATATACGTATAGCTTGAGCTAGGGCTTCGAAAACCCTAAGCCCCGTAGCCCCTCTCCCAGCCGCAACTCCAACAATCTGCCCCCTCCTGCCGCACTTCCCGGACCACCCCGCACCGGCCGCCGCCTCGCTTTTGCCGGAAAAGAGAGATCAAGAATCACCTCGATCTCTCGGGTTGCGGGAGGAAGGTGCTGCGAAGGACCCTGGTCGACCCAGCCTCTGCCTGTGGAGTCCCTCGCGAAGCCGCGTCCGAGCCCGAGTGAAGCCAGCCCCGGCCGCCGCCGTGCGCCGCCGCGGCGAGCTTCCTCATCCTTGATCTTTCCGGCGAAGGTAAGCTCTCGGGATCTTCTCGTTATTTTGGTACAAGGACCCTACAGATGGGTTTCTGACATCACGGACGCCCCCTCGGTACAGGCCCAGCTGCGGCCGCCGTCACGATCACCGGCGGGAGCAACCCCGCCGGATTATCGTTCTCGTGACCGATCCCAAGTGCCACCACCATCCGACCGCCCGGCGCGAGATCAGAGCCGTTGGATCACCTCCTCTCGAGGACTGCAACCTCTCCACAAGACTTGCGGGTGATCGGACGAAGATCGGGCTCACGCAAGCCAGCCCTAGAAACCCGACCTTGGCGTTTTCGCCGATCGCCGCCGTCCGGCGCCGCCGCGGTTTCCCGATACCGGCCACCTCTGCTGGAAGCATCCTGGTGGGGTGGGGATCAGCTCGGTCCATCTTGCTCCGGCCCAGACCGCCGCGCCGGAAATCCGCCATTGTTGGCCATTGAGGTTTTCCCGAGCTCCTCCGCCGCGCCACGCCGCCGCCTCGGGTCGCCCGGAAACCACTCAGGTAGGCTCCTATGATCCTCTAGAGTCTTTCCATCGTGTTGCATGAGGATCTTGACGTCGGGTTTCTTGCCACCACAGTCGCACCCGAATTGCCTTCAAGCTTAGCTCCGGCGATCCCCGGCGACTCGGGACTCCGGCAACCATCCAGGTAAGACCTAGATGACTTCCTCTCACCCCCCATTGTTTAGTTTGGGTCAAAAAGGGCCCCGGTTTCATGGACTTATTCCTGGCACCCGAAATCACCACTACGGGCTTAGCTCCGGCCGCCGCCGCCTCCGGCCGCCGGGGCTCGACCCCGCATGGACCCGAGACCTCCTGGGGACCTCTTCTAACTGATGCTCACCTTGGTTCCAGGCCCGAGCCACTGTCGTTCCAAGAACACCAAACCGAGCCTTGATCCAAACTTGGGTGCTGCTCCGGCCGTCTCTCCGGCCGGCCTCCGGCGCGTGCAAGGTGAGCACACCACTCCTCTGTTATTACTGAACCCCATGCTCCAGTTAGATCACTTGTAGATCAAGTATATATTAAGCCGCAACATTACTAATTTGGAGCCCTTGTGTTTATGGGCCAACTTGTAAATGGGCCTGGTCTCGGCCCAAATATTGTGAGCACGGCCTCCGTCTCGACGTAACGAACGCGCTGAAACTTACGGCGTCGTCGTTGGACCCCCGGATTTCAAGAACGAGCCGAAACGGGCAATTAAATTAATGTTGCTATGCAAATCTAAGAACATATTAGACTAAAATGTAAGTTGGACATATTAGCTGCCTTTAGATAGTGTTTTTAAATCTACTAGGCATCGGGTTAGGGTTCCGTAGGTCCTCGTTGACCGGGAATCGGACTTTGGTCGATAAATCAGCGATATTCTCCCGTTTAAGCTTTACGTTGCTGTCGGATCGTCGGGAAGGATTTGTGTGAGTCTATTACTGACCAGATCTCATTATTCAGGGCCCAGTTGCTCAGCACCAGCCTCCCAGTAGCTAGTGGGAGTCCGGGATCGGCCTACATTCAGGTGGGTCGTTTTTACTTTATTCCTAGCCTCTAAATTCTATCATATTGGACGGGACCTATTCTAAGTGTACTGGGGTTAAATAATGATGGGCGATAGCTTATGCATGTCAGCGGGTTCTCTATAGTGTTTAGCGTCGGTTACCGACGGTTGTTCTCTTTTTAACCATTATATGTCAGCAGGCCACCTTCGAGTGCGCGTATTATTACCTTGCTTTCGATTTTGCACTTTACCTCATTACTCCTGTTAATTATATTATGATACTGACATGATGGTGGTTACGGTTACTTGGCTCGAGGTTGCCACACGTGCACCCGCGGTTTGGCCACCGCAAAGGGTGCGCTTTTCCGGAAAAGGGGTCGTAGGACCCGTGTATACCCACGAGGTGACGTAGTGGGGCCCCTTATTAGCTGTGGGGTTGAGGCGCCGAGGTGCGAGCGGAGCGACCCGCCGGTTTAGTTGTCCGGCGCGGTCGCGGTGCTGCAGGTACGGTATGGGCCGTCGGTAGTGGACCGACGCGGCAGGGTATTACAGGATGCAGATATACAGGTTACCATTTTTCCCCCCCTCCTTGGGAGGGTGGTTGCCCCGGTTGTCTTCACGGTTTGTTTTACTATATTCTCATGCTTTACTACTTCTGCGTCACTGACATCCCACCTCGTGACAGGGTCCAGACGGGGAGAGAGGTAGGCGGTGGTGAGGACGGGACAGGAGCAGCTGGGTCGCTGGGGACCCTGGACTGTGTTCATTCTTTTACTCTCGCTTTTCATTACCTTGTAGTTATGTGAGTGGTTCGCGATACCCTCGTGGGGTCGGCATGGATGTCGGTACGGGCTACATTTAGTGCCCCTGGTGGAATATTTTTCCCTTTTTATTTCTATTGGCCATTTAAAAATCAAAAAGGCAGAAGCCAAAGAAAAGATTGCGAAAACCGTTTTTAAAAATCTAAGTGTCGTGTGGGCACTGGTTTCAAATCCCTGTGGATTTATGGATTGCGACAGAGATTTCAAAACTTGGTGTCGGGTGGGCACCGCTTTCAAACCTTGTGGATTTATGCTAATTTCGAAACTAGCTTTCAAAACGTAAGCGCCGGGTAGGCGCTCTTCCAAAAACGGTGGATTTATCCTTTCCAAATTGACCGGCCATATGTTCTTCTGATATTAGTTTAGAATGCTGGTTAATTGTTGTGATTGAATGGCTGTGTATGTTGGAACATGTACTGAACGCTACGCCGTGCACGTACAGGGGAGACTCTGTCCGTTTGCAGAGTGATCCTGTATGTGTGGCGGGTCTGGGCACGTGCCGGGGAAGAGGGGTTCTCTTTTAAACAAAAAAAAAAAAAAAAAAAAAAAAAAAAAAAAAAAAAAAAAAAATTTTACACGTCAAACATTCGACTTTCATGAATCGTTTCCGCTAAAACAAACCCCGGGGCGTGACAGTTTTCTCTTAGTTTCTTCTGGATTCTTGTTTATCCCGATCGGCAAGGGGATGGCACAGGCGACGGATTCTCCGGAATCCGCCGCATGTGCGAAGACCACCTCCCCTCCCCAGGTCGGCGTTCCCGTGACCCGCACGGGGCTAGGCTCACGCCCAGCCCCGCGTGCGGGGGTGACCCGCACGGTGCGGGGGTGAGCCGCACGTGCGGGGGTGACCCGCACGGGGCTAGGCTCACGCCCAGCCCCGCGTGCGGGGGTGACCCGCATGGTGCGGGGGTGAGCCGCACGTGCGGGGGTGACCCGCACGGGGCTAGGCTCACGCCCAGCCCCGCGTACGGGGGTGACCCGCACGGTGCGGGGGTGAGCCGCACGTGCGGGGGTGACCCGCACGGGGCTAGGCTCGCGCCCAGCCCCGCGTGCGGGGGTGACCCGCACGGTGCGGGGGTGAGCCGCCCGTGCGGGGGTGACCCGCACGGGGCCGGGCCTGCACCCAGCCCTGCGTGCGGGGGGGGGGTGACCCGCACGGGGCTGGGCACGCGTGCGGTCTCGCGCGCGGGCGGGGTGCCGCGAACCGGGTTAGACGGAGGGTCGGGTTCTCGTCTTCTTTAAATTTCCTTAAAATCTAAGTGCCGATTTTCCCGTGCGGCAGGTGTGCGAGCCGGACGAGCGCGTCGGGACGCGAGGAAAGTCGAACCTTGACCGCTACAAGTAACAGGTGGGTTGTATTTACCTTGTCCTAGTCTTTAAATTCTATCGTATGGGACGGGGTCCATTCTTAGTGTACTGGGGTTAAACGACGATGGGCGATAACTTATGCATGTTAGTGAGTTCCCTATAGCGTTTAGCGTTGGTTACCGTTGGTTGTTCTCTTTTTAATCACTATATGTCGGCGGGCCACCGTCGAGTGCGCGTATTATTACCTTGTTTTTCAATTATGCACTTTACCGCATTACTTTTGTTATTCATATTATGATGCTGACATGATGGTGGTTACGGTTACTTGGCTCGAGGTTGCCACACGCGCACCCGCGGTTTGGCCACCGCAAAGGGTGCGCTTTTCCGGAAAAGTGGTCTCTGACCCGTGTATACCCACGAGGTGACGTAGTGGGGCCCCTTATTAGTGGTGGGGTTGAGGCGCCGAGGTGCGAGCGGTGCGACCCGTCGGTTTAGTTGTTCGACGTGGTCGGGTTTCTGCAGGTACGGTATGGGCCGTCGGTTTAGTTGTCCGACGTGTCCGGGTATTACAGGATACAGGTGTACAGGTTGCCCTTCCTCCTTGGGGGGGGGTGGTTGCTCCGGTTGTCTTCACGGTTTGTTTTATTATATTCTCCTGCTCTACTACTTTTACGTCACTGACTTCCCACTTTGTGACAGGGTTCAGACGGGGGGAGACATAGGCGGTGGCGAGGACGGGGCAGGAGCAGCTGGGTCGCTGGGGACCCTGGACTGTATTTCCTTTTCTTTCTAGCATTTCATTTACATTGTGGTTATGTGAGAGGTCCTCGATACCCTCGTGGGGTCGGCGTGGATGTCGGTATGAGTTGTTATTAGTTATCCTCTTATGCATTACTCTCCTCTTTGAATGTTATTGGCCATTTGAAAATGAAAAAAAAAAGTAAAAGAAAAAGAAAAGATTGCGAAAACCGTTTTTAAAATAGAAGTGTCGTGTGGGCACTGGTTTCAAAACCCTGTGGATTTATGGATTTCAAAAAGGGATTTCAAAACTTGGTGTCGGGTGGGCACCGCTTTCAAAACCTTGTGGTTTTATGCTGATTTCGAAACTCGCTTTCAAAACATAAGCACCGGGTAGGCGCTCTTTATAAAACTGTGGATTTATCCTTTCCAAGTTGAACGGCCATATATTTTAGATAAGTTAGAATGCTGGTTGTATGTTAATAATTGTTCTGATTGAAAGGTTGTGTATGTTTGAACATGTACTGAATGCTACGCCGTGCACATACAGGGGAGACTCTGTCCGTTTGCAGAGTGACCCTGTATGTGTGGCGGGTCTGGGCATGCGCCGGGGGAGAGGGGTTTCGCTTTTACGACAAAAAAATTTTTACACGTCAAATGTTGACTTTTCTATGAATCGTTTCCGCTAAAACAAAACCCCCGGGGCGTGACAGAGAGCTCTTTAGGAGAGTTGTTCCCCTTGATATTTTTGATCTCGTGGTGGATCCCCAGGATTTTTGGAGGCTCGGCAGCGGCGATCGTGGTTTTACAGTGCGCCTCGACGTTTCCCTTTTTCGGCCTGTTTTCATCGCTTTTCAGTCCGAGAAGCCCCCTGTGCAGCCCCGAAGGAATTTTTTGGTGATTTTTGCGACGGTGTGTTCCTGAGAGGTAAAGCTTCGTTTTCCGTGTTGGTCATTTCACCTCATTCTGGATTTTTGGCATGGTTCCCGAGGCACTGTTTGACCCCTTTTTCTGTGGGGAATTTCTGGACAGCACGGACTTGTTCGATTTATATCTTGGCCTACAGGTATCGGATTGGGACGTGCAAGTACTCGTTTCGATCGGATCGCCGTGAGAATCGCAGAGGTTATTTTTCTAAATTTTTACGAGTTCTTCTCGCAGGTAAAATTTGGCCATTTTTGGGACTGGTTGTATGGACTGCGGGTTATTGTACATTATTTGGATTAATTGTACGCCGCGTGTGTTGTTGTGCTATGGTTCGCAGTTTTTGGGTGTTTTGCGGAGAAAGGAGTGTTGGACAGCGATGAGACTTTTACAGCTGTGGGTGCGCTTTTCCAGGTGGGTGGTTGCTATATCCCTCTATTTCGACATGCTCAATTGGATTATTAGAGTGATTCCCCTGTGTTAGGATTATGGATTAACAATTGGGGTTGGAACTATGCATGCTTGTTTGGACATATGGTGTCACGCCCCGGGTGTAAACCAGAACCCGGGCTTGTCCACAGATCCGCCGTGCACACGGTATTTCCCGTGTACACGAAGCGCTCGAAACCTGCTCAGATATAAAAGAAATAATAAAGGAGCATAAAACAGAGCTAAACTAAAACTAATACATCTCAGACAAATGCTGGAAATAAAAGTACAATAAGCTCTCACAAATATACAAGTGTCTCTCCCAGCTCACGAAATAAATACAACCAGCTGGCCGCAGGCAGACCCAAAATAAAAGAAAATACAACCGTCTGAGTGTACAGGGGATACATCAAAACTACAAAACTCGAACTCGGGGCAGTAGCTATCTAATCAGCGATCCTCTTACCTCGGTCCAGGGAAGAGGGTCCCGCAACTCCCGCAGAGGACTCTGCAAAACAAAGGGGAAAAGAAAAGAGAAAACAGTGGGGGGGTGAGAACTACTATAAAAGCAGTAGCCTCCCCTAGTGGGTAGACCTCAAACTCAGACATGCCCACTAGGACTATCAGAGGCGAAAATGAAGACAAAGGTGGTAAGCTACAAGTAACACTACTGATAAAGAGCTACCACTAACATGCCTCTAAGATGCCTAGCTAAAAGAATAGCTGAAAGCGTGCACCAGAACGTCAAAGACTGCCTGACCAACCCAATCAAAACACCAGTAAACACTGGTACTGCCTGCTCTGCTGTCAACCTCACAACTCAGTATCTCCCCTGTCCAAATGACCGGAACCCAACACGGTCTGACCAGCACCCAACACGGTCTGAAACCTACTCCGGAGTGGCACTCGAGGGGAGCGACCCACACGAGCACAGTATCACTGTAACTAGTATCATCAGTATCATAAAATAGCAGGACTGGGTCACGACTCTGATCAAAGTGGAAAAACCCATCCACTAAAGGGAAACTCGATCCCCTACCTCCAATCTGATGCAATAATAATAATAATAAGCCGGTCAACCGCCCACAGTCCGCGGTTGCCGCAACACCCAAACATCGATCCCCGACTGTCCCAAACTCTGAACATCTGACTACACAATCCCCTAAGACTAGACGACAGGAGAACGAATAAAAGCATGGTTTCTCCTTAGTCAATTCCAACATGTTTGTGTAGGAGAAAAAGGTGGCCTAGCTAGATGACCATTTAAGCATGCAAAGTCCTTTATTTGATAAAACCGTTCTAAGTACTCTCCCATATGCAACATTAAGTGTTTGGAACCTCCGATGTACATGTGGCATGATATATGATATATGATACAATTTAGATGCACAATCTACTAACAAATACCCTTTTAACAACATGAATTCTAACCACATGCCCAAACCTCCCCTTAAACATACGACATGATATGGTTTTAGTATTACTTCCAAGTGATTAAGCTGCATATCTAAATCATGGAACACAACTTACTAACTTGGAGTTTGCTAACAATGCAAATATTAACAAAGAAACCATAATCTCATACAAGCATGCTAGATCTGTTCACAGTTTTAATAGCACATGATCGAGAGCATTCTAATAGGCCTAGTGACAATCACAAGTAGGAGGTTCACAACATCACCCACCTCGAGCGCTAATCTAAGTCCCCAAAAGCGAATCCCACGCTCAGTCCAAATACTCCCCACAAATCTGTGAAAAATACCCAGGAAAAATCCAATAAAAATACTATCGCGATCCTCGCGACGAGCCCGCCGAATCGAGTACCTGCAAGTTCAAATCCGATTTTTCTACGCTGAGTTACAAATTCTGCAAGGGGAACATCCCAAACCAAACTGTCCAGAAAATCTGTGACAAAGAACCACAGTAAAAGGAGACTTTCACCATCGGAAAATATTCCAAAAATTCAGGGAAAAATCCAGGAGATTCCTTGCGAAGTGAAGATGAAAAATGCCTTTTGAATCATCCCGTTCCGACGCCTGTGCGAAAAGATACGGCTAGAACACCGCAGTGCTGTCCAAGAATCTGCGAAGAAAAATAGGTCAAATGGGTGCTCAGAAAACACCAAGGTCAGCATGGAAATCGAGGAACCACAAAACACAGGAGTTGAAGTCCTTCCTGTCGCGAGTCCAACGGCGCAAGAATCGTAGGAAAAGGAGGTCGGGGTGAATCGGGGGAGCCCAAACACTGAGAAGGGGCGAAGCGGGTCGCCGGAGAACGAGCGTCGCGCCGCGCCGTAAAATAGCGAACCTTGGGATGCGTGCCTCTGAAAATCCTCAAAGTCCTCCAATGGATAGTGCACTGAGTGAGGGAAAACTTCTCTGAAGAACACTCTGCGAAATGGGGTCCAAAAAGCCAAGAAAACGAACAGGGAAACCTATTTATAGGCCCAGTCCACCAATGAAGTGGGCCGGGTTTTCGGGCGCAGGATCCCGGCGCATTGCGCCCGAAAACCTGGTCGGATGATCCCCGTCCGATGCGCCCGAAAGCACGAGGTGCCGCCATGTCGCCCTACAACAGGAAACAGCGGTGCGGAGGTCCCGCTGCGCGCCACGCGTCCCCCCGCGGTCAGCGGGGGTAGGTACGGCCCGCCAGTGGCGGGCCGACGCGTGGCCCGCACTTGAGTGCCCGACAGCGACGCCAGGCGCACAGTGCGCTCCGTACCGAGGCAGCCCCGCCGTGGACCGCATCTTCGTGAGCCAGCCTATACCCTGTTGCCACGTGCCCTACGCCCGGTCCACCAGAAGCTGCGCAAACCCGCTGGGCCGCGCCGCGTGCGCCAACCACTTTGCGCACGCCACGCGTCCCCCGCCCGGGGTCCATGCACCACCGCGCCACCCTGTGGAACGAGCTGCGTGAGCTGGCCAATGATAGGCCGCCACGTGGCTCAGGCCGGTCCACGGTCACCCCCCCATGCACCGCAAATCCCCGAAAACTTCCGGAAGCCCGTTTTTGGTCATCCGGACTCCAAATTTAACAAACAAATAGCCGTTTTCAAGCGTTTTTCCACGCTGAATCCAAATCCAACCTCAGATTGGCCCAAAACCTTTTCTAAAATTCGGCAAATGCAGCCGAAGGCCAAATCAGCTATCAATGTCTCCCAAGGTCCATCTGTGGCATCCCTTTGATGCACCGTGGGCCAGACACACCAACACTAGGTGTTCTTCACAGTGGATTCATCGGAAAGGTTGCATGGGAAATCCAGAACACTACATCCTCCCCTACAAGAAAAAGTTTCGTCCTCGAAACAAAAGTCATACCTCATGCAGGGGCCTCGAACAAGTGGGGGTAAGCATCCATCATCGCTGACTCCAGCTCCCAGGTAGCCTCGCGCTCCTCATGACTGCTCCAGAGGATCTTCACATAAGGGATGGCCCGACTGCGCAACTCCCTAACCTCACGGTCCAAGATCCTCAACGGCCGCTCAACATAGCTCAGGTCCTCAGTGACCTCCAGTGGGGTGAAATCGCTGATATGAGACGGGTCATGAACATACCTCCTCAGAGTCGATACATGAAAAACATTGTGAACACCTGAAAGCCTGGGAGGAAGTGCAAGCCTGTAGGCAACTGGCCCTATGCGCTCTAATACCTCGAAAGGTCCAATGTAGCGAGGGCTCAGTTTCCCCCGAATCCCGAATCTTCGGATCCCCTTTGAAGGCGAGACTTTCAAAAAGACATGATCCCCAACCGCGAACTCCAGGTCTCGCCTCCGCACATCTGCATAGCTCCTCTGTCTGCTCTGTGCTGTCTGAAGGTGCTGCCTGACTATCCTGACCTTATCCTCCGCCTCTCGAAGCAACTCTGGCCCCAATGTCCGCCTTTCACCCACATCGCTCCAATAAAGAGGGGAACGACACTTGCGTCCATACAATGCTTCAAACGGAGCCATTTGGATGCTCGCTTGAAAGCTATTGTTGTACGCAAACTCTGCCAATGATAAGTGTCGCACCCAACCCCCTCCAAAGTCCAGCGTGCAAGCCCGGAGCATGTCCTCAAGAATCTGTATAGTACGCTCTGACTGTCCGTCTGTCTGTGGGTGAAATGCTGTGCTGAAACTGAGCTGTGTCCCAAAGGTGGCCTGTAGGCTCCTCCAAAAGCGCGAAACAAATCTCAGATCTCGGTCAAATACAATGGAAACGGGCACACCATGCAGCCTCACTACCTCGTCTAAGTACAGCTGTGCCAGCCGCTCGAGGGACCAAGTCACCTGCACCGGTAAAAAGTGTGCGGATTTGGTGAGTCTATCCACGACTACCCAGATAGCATCCGCTCCCGTCTGTGCTCTCGGCAAACCAGTGACAAAATCCATGGTAACATGTTCCCATTTCCATTCAGGGATTGGGAGACTCTGCAACTTGCCAGCAGGTACACGATGCTCAGCTTTTACTTGCTGACAAGTTAAACAGTGTGCTACAAATCTCCCAATGTCTCTTTTCATCCCATTCCACCAAAACTGTGCCTTAAGGTCCCTATACATCTTAGTCCCACCAGGATGGATGGTGTAAGGTGTATAGTGGGCCTCTCTCAAGATCTGCTCTCGAATCTCTGTATCCATAGGCACGCAAGCTCGGTCCCTGTACCGCAGTACTCCCGAAGCATCCACTGAAAAATCCCCTGTCAAACCGATCAGGATCTGCTCTCGAATCCTCATCAGGTGGGGGTCCTCACTCTGTCTCTCTCGAATCCTGTCCAACAGAGTGGGCTGCACGACTAGAGACATAAGTCTAGCAGAGACCCCAGGGGACACAACCTCGAGCTCTAACCGCCTCATCTGCTCAAGTAATGGCGCCTGATCGGTGATCATCAAAGATAGACTCTAAACGGCTCTCCTACTCAGGGCATCAGCAACCACGTTGGCCTTGCCAGGATGGCATAATATGTCTACATCGTAGTCCTTTAACAATAACAACCATCTGCGCTGCCTCAAGTTGAGCTCCTTCTGTGTGAACAGGTATTTCAAGCTCTTGTGGTCGGTGTAAATCTCGCAGTGCTCCCCATACAGGTAGTGGCGCCATAACTTTAGTGCGAAAATCAATGCAGCTAGCTCCAGGTCATGGGTAGGGTAATTCTTTTCATAATCCTTCAGTTGCCGAGAGGCATAAGCGATTACCCTTCCCTCCTGCATCAGCACGCAACCAAGTCCACTGTGTGATGCATCGCTGTAAATCATATATCCTTTCTGTAATGTACTGAATTTTTGGCACATAAATAAATGTAAATAAAGGTGGTATTGTTACGGAATTTGAGTTGGCGTAGTTTCGTGAAAGTTTCAAGTCTTGAAGATTGAAGGTAAAGAAAGTTGGATCATTCAACTCAATCTCAAGAAAGAAGAATTCAAAAGGATCAGGTATGTTTAACTAAATATTTTTGTGTGATCCGAATACTTCTTGTAGTGTAGAAACACTTGGAAGAATTTTTAACTGCATAAAAAATCAAAAACTGGTGTTCGGACATGTTCAGGATCCGGATCAGAGCCAGCGATCCGGATCCCGAAGGTTGTTGTTTCATACATTACTTCAATCCGGATCGCAGCATCTCACGATCCGGATCCCGAACGTTGAGTTCTCTGAAATGTATGAACGATCCGGATCAGGCATTCCGATCCGGATCCCGAACGTTTGTTTTCTGGAAACCGTCTTTATTGCTACTGCAATCCGGATCGCCCAAATCCGATCTGGATCGCCGTCCGTCAAAATTCCAGAAATGTTAGGTTTTTGATTCTTATCTCCTTCCTAGGGTTTCTAACCTATAAATAGACCCTATGACTCTTTTTCTAGGGCTAATCCAGAATCCAAATAGAGCCGTCATATTCATATATCATTTCATACGGCCCTAGATCCACATATAGAGAAGAAAGGAAATCATTAGAGAATACTCTATGTTTCTTCATCTATATTGATTAGTTTGATTCTAGGTATTCATACTCACATCTTGAGTTGAATCAAACTAATGAATACTTAGATGGTATTTTCGATCTATCTTTGATCTAAGTATTCGGCGGATCATCACCACCCTAAAAACAACGATTTACCCCAAAAATCGGCGCGTGGATTCGCGTGTCCTTGTGGATTCAAGGTTCAACCGCTCTCGTGGATTCGGAGCGAGGCACATTCGTGGATTCGAAGGGTGCTATTGGGTGAAGACCGTGGACTCGGTCGGACGTCGTGGATTCGACGTTGGACGCCGTGGATTCGGCGTTGGGCGCAGATCGTGGATTCGAGAAGCGTCGCGGAGCGAGCGGAGAAGATCCTCTAGGAGCGTATGGAAAAGGTTGAGTCGTAAGTGTGTACGGTAAATCACCTTGTATGTGTTTTAATTCTAGTGTATTTCTGCCGTGTTATCGGTCCCGTGGTTTTTTACTCCGGTGATGGAGTTTTCCACGTAAAAATCTTGCGAGTTATTTTTTATTTCCGCATTGGGTTTTTATCGCAACGATTTTTGAGTGTTTATACGTTTACACCTATTCACCCCCCTCTAGGTGTTTTTTCCCCTATTTAGATCCTTATTACATATAACCCAACAAGTGGTATCAGAGCGGGAATAGGGTTGTAAACAATGGTTGAAGGTGGAAACATCAACCGACCCCCGTTCTTCGATGGAACAAATTATGCGTACTGGAAAGTGCGGATGAAAGCCTTTTTAGTTTCCATCGACGAACGGGTGTGGCAATCAATTGAATTAGGATGGTCTAATCCAACTGAATTTATTGGTGATGTCCACACCTTAAAACCTAGGTCGAAATGGACCAAGGAAGAGTTAGACTCATCTTCTTACAATGGCAAGGGAATTAATGCTATTTTTAATGCCTTATCTCAAACTGAGTTCTCTCGCGTCTCAGCATGTGAGACTGCGAAAGAAATCTGGGATGTTCTTCAGGTTACACATGAGGGAACTAACCTCGTGAAGATTCAGAAACTGCAAATGCTTACGAGCAAGTTTGACTCTATCTTAATGGCAGAAAATGAATCTTTCACGGACTACTATACACGATTGCAAGATATCGTAAACTCATGTGCTAACCTGGGAGAGAAGATTCCAGAATTTAAGATTGTAAGAAAGATCTTAAGAACTCTTCCTGAACGATTTCGCCCAAAGGTTACTGCCATTGAAACTATTAAACACCCGGACGAAATACGTGTAGAAGAATTAGTTGGTTCATTACAAACTTATGAAATGACATTTACTACTAACAATTCTTCTGGAAAAGAATCCTCTTCTAAGTCTTCAGGTTATGCGTTGAAAACAACTAAGGAAGAAGACGCGGATACATCCTCCTCAGACGATGACGAGAACCTTTCAATGGAGGAATTTGAGAAGCAGCTCGCTCTCTTGACAAGGAAGTTTCGCCGCAACTTTCGAAGGGGTAATTCAAGTAAATCTCCATCCTTCGGAAAGTCGAACAAAGGCAAGGGTACTTCAAGTTACAAGTCAAGAAAGCAAGAGAACTTCTCAAAGGATAAGAAAAGTTCAGAGGGACAACTACAATGCTTCAAATGTCGAGGCTACGGCCACATTGCAACGGAGTGTCCCAACAAGTATCCGGCAAAGAAGAAGGCGATGCAAGTCGTCACTTGGGATGACAACTCAATGTCAAATGAGTCGTCTTCAAGTGATGAAGAAAAGAGCTCCACGGCATTCCACGCGTCCATATCTTCACCCTTCATGTGCTTTATGGCAAGTACATCCGAGTCGTTGTCCAACTCCACTGTTGAAAAGATTGCAACGGACAATGAATCGGATGATTCGGAAGGTGAAGATTTTGCTTTAGCCTACCACAGACTTTTGAGGGATTCAAAGAAAGTGGCTAAGCAAAACAAGAGTTTGAGAGGGAGAGTGCATGATCTCGAAGAAGAAGCAAAAAGAGCAACTTCTCTCTCAAACGCTCTTGAAGTGGAAAGGGAAAATCTGATAAAAGTAAATGTTTCCCTTCAAGAGTCCAATGAGCGTTTTGAGAAGGAACATACAAATCTGGTGGATAAAGCGAATCACTTCTCAAAGCTCTACAACGAGGCTCGACAGGATAACCTGGAAATGACAAAGACCATTTTCCAACTCAAGGATGACTTACAGCGATTCTCTTCAGGAAGGAGTAAGTTGGATAGACTTCTTGGTCTTGGTCAATCAAATCGGTTCGGCCTCGGATACACTCAAACTGGAAACAGTCCAAGTTCGAGTGGGACAGTTTTTGTGCCTCAGTCGGTATCTCCTCCTCCGACACCGGAATTCAAGACAAACAACGACGACAAACCTACTTCATCCTCTTTGGGATCGTCAAGATCTAAGGTATGTTTTCGTTGTGGTGTTTCAGGGCACATAAGAAGATATTGCAAGACGGGAGTCAAACGCTCACCTCAATCACCTCTTGCAACGACTACCAAAAGGGCGCCTCCCCGGAAATCAAAGCAAAACTTTTCAAATGAAAAGAGCCTTGGTAGTTCACCGCGCAAGACGACATCATCAAGGAGCGGCAATCGATCTGACAAGACGCCTTCACCTAGGAGAATAACCTCACGACCATTACCGACGCACTCCAAAAGGGTTTGGGTGCGCAAAGGTAAAATTTACCCTTGTCTTGTTACCAATGTTTCCTTGCATGCATATGATAGTTCGTCTTGGTATCTGGATAGCGGTTGTTCCCGTCACATGACCGGTGACAAAAATAGTTTTCAAAATCTTGAGAAAATCTCCGGAGGACTTGTTGTTTTCGGAGACGGTCGATCTTCCAAAATTGTTGGAAAAGGGACGGTAGCTATTCCAGATGGCCCGATTTTGAAAAACGTCTTATTTGTTGATGGCCTTAAGACTAACCTCATAAGCATAAGTCAACTTTGCGACAATGGTTTTTCAGTTAACTTTTCATCTGTTGAATGCGTTGTAACTGATAAGGACCATGTCTTCTTTTTAAAAGGGGTTAGATCTGAAAACAATTGTTATGTTGTTCCTAATAAATTTTCTGAAAATTGTAACTTAGCCACTTTGAATAATGAAACTCTTTGGCATGAAAGGCTAGGTCACTTAAATTTTAAGGAACTTACTAGAATTTCAAACAAGGACGTGGTCAAGGGGGTTCCAAAACTTTTATTTAAACAAAACGTTGTGTGTGGTGGTTGCCAAAAGGGAAAACAGTCTAGGACTGCACACAAGAACTTGAACCACGTTGGTACAAAACGGCCCTTGGAACTTTTGCACATGGATTTAATGGGGCCGACCCGTCAACCATCTTTGGGAGGTAAATGGTATATTTTCTTATTGGTTGATGATTTCTCTCGGTATTCTTGGGTAGCTTTTTTAAAAGAGAAAGCTGATACTTTTGATTCTTTTCACGAGATCTGCCTTCGTATTATGATTGAAAAGAATGAAAAGATCATTCGTGTTAGAAGTGATAGAGGTGGAGAATTCATTAATTCAAAATTCATTGACTTTTGTACTTCAAACGGTATTAAGCATGAATTCTCTGCACCCTATACACCTCAACAGAATGGTGTTGTCGAGCGCAAGAACAGGGTTGTTCAAGAGATGGCGCGTGTGATGCTTCATAGCCGGAATTTACCGCTACATTTTTGGGCTGAAGCTGTGAACACCGCTGTCTATGTCATTAATCGTGTGTTCTTGCGCCCGGGAACGTTAAATACACCATATGAACTATGGTGTGGTAGAAAACCCAACATCAAATATTTTCGCATCTTCGGGAGTCGGTGTTACATTTTACGTGACCGTGAAAACCTTGGAAAGTTTGACTCACGAAGTGACGAAGGGATTTTCTTGGGGTATTCTACTAATAGTAGAGCATATCGAGTATTTAACTTAGAATCTAAGACGATCGTAGAATCTATAAATGTTAAAGTAGATGAAGCTTTTCACTTTGCATCTGAAAAATCTACCCTCGATATTTCTCTAGATGATGATACTCCTGCTGTTGCATCTTCTCATAATAATACTTCCAATATTAATGATGCATCTAATGGTTCTTCAAGTTTATCTAATGTGCAGGAATCATCTCATATATCTCCGAGTACTCCGTTTCAACAAACGCTACGAATCTCCAAGGATCATCCGGAATCGAATATTATTGGAGATCCACAAGAAGGAGTTAGAACTCGGAGGCAGTTGGTTTGTGGATTCGCTTGCTACGTATCTTTAATCGAACCAAAGAACATAGATGAAGCTCTTCAGGATGACTACTGGATTAAAGCAATGCAGGAAGAGCTCCATCAATTTGAGCGAAACAAAGTCTGGAAATTAACGAAGCCTCCACAGCAACACAATGTGATAGGTACCAAATGGATCTTCAAGAACAAGAAAAATGAGGATGGTACTATCATTAGGAACAAGGCACGATTAGTTGCTCAAGGCTACTCTCAAGTAGAAGGTATAGACTTTGACGAAACATTCGCCCCTGTAGCTAGACTCGAGTCCATTCGTATACTGTTTGCTATTGCTTGTCATTTTAAAATCAAATTATTTCAAATGGACGTTAAGAGCGCATTTCTAAATGGGTTTTTAAATGAGGAAGTTTATGTGGCTCAACCGAAAGGTTTTGTAGACCATAAACAACCTAACCATGTTTTTCGTTTGAAAAAGGCTCTTTACGGTCTGAAACAAGCACCGCGAGCATGGTACGAAAGGTTGACAAAGCACCTTTTGGAGAAGGGCTACACTCGAGGGGGAGCTGATAGGACTCTCTTTGTGAAGCATTATCAAAGCAATTTCATTGTAGCACAAATCTATGTCGATGACATTGTATTTGGCGCAACAAGAGATAATGATGCTTCTAAATTCGCGGAGACCATGGAAAGCGAATTTGAGATGTCCATGATGGGCGAATTGACTTATTTCCTTGGATTGCAAATTAAACAAAATGATGAAGGTATTCACTTGAGTCAATCCAAGTATGCAATGGAGTTGGTTAAAAAGTTTGATCTTGAAAATTCGAAGGATTTTTTGACTCCAATGGGAACTAGCCACAAGGGACTTGGAAGTGAATCACAAAGTGAGAATGTAGACGAGAAACTGTATCGAAGTATGATTGGAAGTCTACTTTACCTCACGGCTAGTCGCCCGGATATATCTTTTGGTGTTGGGATCTGCGCGAGATATCAATCTGCACCAAAGGAGGTTCACCTGAAAGCGGTGAAAAGGATCATCCGATATATCAAAGGATCAATTAATTTCGGAATTTGGTATCCTATGGGAACAAGTTTGGATATTGTTAGATACTTAGATGCCGATTGGGCAGGATCAGTGGATGATCGGAAAAGCACGAGTGGTGCATGCTTCTATCTCGGCCATTGCTTGTTGCATGGCACAGTAAAAAGCAGAATTGCATAGCACTCTCGACTGCCGAAGCGGAATACATTTCAGCTGGAAGTTGCTCAACTCAACTCATTTGGATGAAAAGCGTATTGAGCGACTTCCGGATTTCAGCATCTTCGGTAACAATTCTTTGTGACAACACAAGTGCAATTAACATTTCTAAAAACCCTGTGTTGCACTCTAGAACAAAACATATTGAACTTAGATATCATTATCTTAGAGAGCTAGTTGAATCAAATACTCTTCAACTTTCATATATTTCAACTGAGGATCAATTAGCTAACATTCTAACAAAACCTTTGGATCAAAAACGTTTTATTCATTTGCGAAAAGCAATTGGAATGCTTTCCTTGAAATAAACTTCTTTTTGAAACCTTTGCTTAGGATAGGTTTTGTCTTTGTTTTGTTTTGTTCATTATCTATGTCTGTACATAGGACATTAATTGAGCATAGATCATAATTGACTTTAATTGCATCTTTTCGCACATTTAGAAATTTATTATGCTTTTGCCATCATAATATTTCACTGTTGCAATGATCATTTATGTTAATTAAATCATCTTCTGAGTGATCAAAGTCAATTTCTCTCTCTCAATGATCTCTTGGTATAGTCATTATCTTATTTGACTGTTTAGTCGAGTATGAAATCGAGATCAATTTTTGGTTGAATACTTTATATCTTAAATAATTGATAGCCAATTGAGGGGGAGTCAAAGAAAAGTAAAATGCTCAAAAGATGTGGAAAGAGTTACATCCCAATGAGGAGTGTGAAAACTACCACCACATGGAGGAAAGAGCTACCACCTCGGTCGTCCGAGTATTGTGTGCAGCTACCACATGTATACCAAGCATGGTTGTTCAAATTTTGATTAAGTAAAATGCATGTTGAAATACTTGACTCCGTCAAATTTCAAGGTTGATATAAGGTGGGTTTTTAAAGAAAGATGCTCAAAGAGCCACTCTCTTCAACAGATTGTCTAGATACATTATCTACTATATTTGGGATTTCAAACATCTATTGATCTTTGTATTTCATTTTCTTTACTGAATTGATGATTTGATAAAGGCATTACTCATAAGATCAAGTTAGATGTAATTGAAGGTGTTCAACTTTAAGGGATTTAATTTTTGTAAATTCTCGTTTCATTTTTGGATATTATTGATAGATTTGGCATAATCTAATTCTTGTTGTATGAAACGATGATTTCTGTTTAAAGTTGATACACATTTGTGCTTACAATCTTTTTCTGGTTTTTCTTGAATTTCTCTGAAATTTTCTAAAGAAAAAGTTGGAGCCGATCCGGATCGGGCAAGATGATCCGGATCCCGAACGCAGGTATTCTTCTGCGGGCTGACGATCCGGATTGGACCTGCCGATCCGGATCCCGAACGTAGTTTCTCACTGCGGGTAGCCGATCCGGATCGCAATCATGAACTGATCCGGATCGCGGCTAGGGTTTTATAAAGAACAAAAGGGTTTTGATTTCTTTTACTCCAATCTTTTGTTCCAAAGTTTCCAGAGCTTCTCTCTCTAGATTTCACCCTTCTTGGAAGCTTTCAAACTCAAGTTCTTCAACTCCAAGTAAGTTTTATTGATCAAAATCTCGGTTTTTCACCGTTTTTCTCTTTCCTCCTCAAACGTGATGAATTTCTTGGATCAATTTTGTTTGTGGATGGTTTTTGATCAAATTTCTTTTGAAATAAGAACTCTGGGTAGATTAGTTTTGATTATATGCTAGGTATTCTCCTGATTAACGGATTTTTAGGCTTCGATTTCTAAAATTTCGGTTTTAGGGCATATAATAAGGATTTTCGAAAATCATGCAATTGATTTATTTTTAAAAGTCCTTTTACAAAACTAATTTGATTCTTAGTCTCTCTACATGATTATGATTGTTTGGGTACATTTTTTTTCGAATCTTTGAAAATTAACAAATTTTCATGTGTTCTTGAGTTGTTGCTCACAGGATTTCTTTTCTCAAGAGACCAATAGCAATGGTGATCACTTCGATTGTTTTCCTACTTGCTGCTATGGTACTTACGAGAGACACTGCCAAGAGGGCTAAAAAGGATGAAGTCAATTGGGATGAGTTATCAGATGATGAAACACATCCTGGAGAATCGCCACAGAAAACCTCTGTTGCATCGAAAGGGAAAGCCCATGCAGAGACATCAACGGAAAAGGCTCCGCTCACTGCTGCGGAAAAAGGAAAAGCACCAATGACCTCTTCATCCATTTTTCCAAAAAGAAAAAGACTTGCTCGACGACCTGGACGAGCTCGTGGAATTGAAATAAATGAACCATGTCAAGAGAACCCAAGGAATATCTCTCAAATTGACACTGAATCAGAAGACGAAGAAGATTGGGACACATTTCTTGACGAAGTACAACAAGGTATTGATGAAGAAAATAAGGTTTACCTAAAGAAAAAGAAGCTACTGAAGTCTTCCTCAATACTAAAGCAACAAGCAAAGAAAAAGAATGTGCCAAGCAATCCACCCTTTTTGCCAAGACGATCTCCTCGGAATGAAGGTCAGACTGCTCCGTCAATCGTCACACAACGTTCTTCAACTTCCAGAAGAACTGACCAAAAGGGAAACTTAGAGTCTTCCATAAAACAAGAACAAGATAAAATGGCTCTAGAACTCAGAAAGATGTCCAAGGACATACATCAGATGAAGCAAGAGTGTACTACGATTTCGGGAATGCTTAAAGGAATTTTGAAAAAGCTGGGTTGCACGAGCTCTGAAGACTCTGCCTCGGTTGACTCAGATTCAGATGCCTGAATCGTCTGTCTAACAATTCTCTTATGCAGGAATTCTTTTTATTCTTTTGCAGATTTTTAACCTTTTCTTGTGCAAGTTTTTCAGTTTTTAGGACTTACTCTTAGTTCTAGTTCTTATATTACGGAACATTTTCTATGAAATTTTTAACTCTCCTTCAATTTTTGGTAATTTTTGGCTTTGTTTGTGATAAAAAGGGGGAGAGAGTTTAGAGAACTTGAACAATGATGATGTGAAAATTGTGAAAATTGTGAAAATCTTGTATACATCAAGGTACAATGATGAACAATGATGACTGCATCAAGGTACAATGATGAACAATGCTGATGTGAAAATTTTGTATACATCAAGGTAAGTATCACTTCAACTTCAACTTTGGTTTTTATCTTGTGATTGTTTGCATGTCTCTACTAACTATTCGACTAACTATTTGGGCATGTAATATGACTAACAAGTTGATGTTGGACTAACACTTTATGACATTTGGTTTTTGATTGCATAGAAGATATGTTGGTGTTTTAACTATGATCAGTTTACATATCTGAATTCTCAAATGTCATGATGATCAGATAAACTCTATCTCTGTACTAGGTTTTGAATGCTAAATATTCTTGAGGTATCTAACAATCTCTTTTTGTCAAGAATGATTTCTTTGTGCAGAGAGTACATGTAGTGTACTGGTTTTTCCCATGCCACTTTCCGGTGAATCCACTGTGTAGAACACCTAGTGTTGGTGTCTGGCCCATGGTGCATCGAAGGGGTGCCACAGATGGACCTTGTGAGACTTTGATAGCGGATTTGGCCTTCGGCTGCATTTGCCGAATTTTAGAAAGGGTTTTGGGCCAATCTGAGGTTGGATTTGGATTCAGCGCGGAAAAACGCTTGAAAATGGCTATTTGCTTGTTAAATTTGGAGTCCGGATGACCAAAAGCGGGCTTCCGGAAGTTTTCGGGGTTATTCGGTGCATGGGGGAGACTCGTGGACCGGCCGGTGCCACGTGGCGGCCTATTATTGGCCGGCTCACGCGGCTCGGTCCACGGGGTGGCGCGGCGGTGCATGGACCGCGGGCGGGTGACGCGTGGCGTGCCCTGATAGGCCGGCGCACGCGGCACGGCTCACCGGACTTGCGGGGTTGCGGTGGACCGGGCGCATGACACGTGTCGGCGTCGGATTCGTTGGCTCACGTGGGCGCGGTCCACGGTGCGCGCGGGGGGGGCGCCTCGGGACTGCGCGCGCACAGGGGCGCCAGGCGGGCGGTCGGCCGCACTCGAGTGCGCCACGTGTCGCCTCGCGGTTGGGCGGCCGTACCTACCCCCGCTGACCGCGAGGGGACACGCGGCGCATTGCTGGCCGCCGGGTTTTGCTGTCCCCTGTTCGGGGTGACGTGGCCGCCCCAGGGACTTCCGGGCGCGTCGGACGGGAGGTATACAACCCGGTTTCCGGGCGCAGTGCGCCCGGAAACTGCGCCCGAAAACCGGCCCATCAGCATATGGGCTGGGCCTATAAATAGGATTTCCTGTTCTCCCCTTAGGCTTTTTGGACCCCTTTTCGCAGAGCATCCTTCAGAGAAGTTTCTCCTCCCTCAGTGCACTACCCATTGGAGAACTTTGAGGATTTTTGGAGGCACTCTTCCCGAGGTTCACCATTTTACGGCGCGGCGCGACGCTTGTTTCCCCGGCGATCTTCTTCGCCCCTTCTCAGTGTTTGGACTCCTCCGACTCACCCCGTCATCGGATTTCGCCGATTCTTGCGCCGTTGGACTCACGACAGGTAGGGCTTCAACTCCTGTGTTTTGAGGTTCCTCGATTTCCGTGCTGATCTTGGAGTTTTCTGAGCACCCATTTTACCCATTTTCTTCGCGGACTTTTGGGACAGCACCGCGGTGTTCTTGCCGTATCTTTTTGCTCAGACGTCGGATTGAGGCGATTCAAAAGGCAATCTTCATCTACTCTTCGCAAGGAGTCTCCTGGATTTTTCTCAGATTTTTCTGGATTTTACTCGAGGGTGAGAATCTCCTTTCTTTGTGGTTCTTTGTTACAGAATTTTGGTACAGTTTGGATTGGGGTGTACCCCTTGCCGGATTTTTATCTCAGCGTAGGAAACTCCGATTTGGGCGTGCAGGTACACGTTTCGACGGGCTCGTCGCGAGGATCGCGATAGTATTTTTCTTGGATTTTTCTGGGCATTATTCGCAGGTAAAAACTGGAGAATTCTGGACTGTGGATTTAGGGGACAGATTTTGGAAGTTGTGATTGATTAGCTTATGTATTTTCCTTTGGGGTATTTTGTACAGATTGGAGGTGTGTTTGGACTGATCTTGGACTTCGCTTTTGGGAACTTGGATTAGCGCTCGAGGTGGGTGATGTTGTGAACCTCCTACTTGTGAATGTCACTAGGCCTATTAGAATGCCATGATTATGTGTTATTAATTGTGAATATATCT
Source organism: Tillandsia leiboldiana (assembly GCA_029204045.2). NCBI lineage: Eukaryota > Viridiplantae > Streptophyta > Magnoliopsida > Poales > Bromeliaceae > Tillandsia > Tillandsia leiboldiana. The sequence continues at coordinate 48,491 of JAQNDB010000984.1, forward strand.
AGCATGCTTGTATGAGATTAAGATTCCTTTGTTAATACTTGCATTGTTAGCAGGCTACAAATTAGTAAGTGGTGTTTCCATGTTTAGATATGCAATTTAATTAGTTGGAAAGAATGCTAAAGCCATATCATATTATATGTTAAGGGAAGGTTTGGGCATGTGGTTAGAATGAATGTTGTATAAGGGGTACTTGCTAGTAGACTGTGCATCTAAAGTGTATTATGTATCATATATCCTGCCACATGTACATTGGGATTTCCCAAACACTTAATGTTGCATATGTTTGAATAATTGGGATAATTATAGCAAATAAAGGACTTTGCATGCTTGAATGGTCATCTAGGTAGGCCACCTTTTTCTGCTACACAAACTTATTGGAATTGACTTAGGAGAAACCATGCTTTTATTCGTTCTCCTGTCGTCTAGCCTTAGGGGATTGTGTAGTCAGATGTTCAGAGTTGGGACAGTCGGGGATCGAGGTTTGGGTGTTGCGGCGACCGCGGACTGTGGGCGGTTGACCGGATTATTATTATTACTTTTGCACCAGATTGGAGGCAGGGGATCGAGTTTCCCTTTAGTGGATGGGTTTTCCCACTTTGATCAGGGTCGTGACCCCGTCCTGCTCTTTATGGTACTGATGATACTAGTGACAGTGATACTATGCTCGTGTGGGGTCGCTCCCCTCGAGTGCCACTCCGGAGTAGGTTTCAGACCGTGTTGGGTGCCGGTCAGACCGTGTTGGGTGCCGGTCAGACCGTGTTGGGTTCCGGTCTTTTGGACAGGGGAGATACTGAGTTGTGAGGTTGACAGCGGTGCAGGCAAGTACCAGTGTTTACTGGTGTTTTGATTGGGTTGGTCTGTCAGTCCTTACGTTCTGGTGCATGCTTTCAGCTATTCTCTAGTAGGCATCGTAGAGGCATGTTAGTGGTAGCTCTTCATCAGTAGTGTACTTGTAGCTTACCACCTATGTTTTCCTTTTTCGCCTCTGTTAGTCCTAGTGGGCATGTCTGAGTTTGAGGTCTACCCACTAGGGGAGGCTACTGTTTTTATAGTAGTTCTCACCCCCCACTGTTTTCTCTTTTCTGTTCCCCTTTGTTTTGCAGAGTTCTCTGCGGGTGTTGCGGGACCCTCTTCCCTGGATCGAGGTAAGAGGATCGCTGATTAGATAGCCACTGCCCCGAGTTCGAGTTTTGTAGTTTGATGTATCCCCAGTACACTCAGACGGTTGTATTTTCCTTTTATTTTGGGTCTGGCTGCGGCCAGCTGGTTGTATATATTTCGTGAGCTGGGAGAGACACCTGTATATTTTGAGAGCTTACTGTACTTTTATTTCCAGCATTTGTCTGAGTTGTATTAGTTTTAGTTTAGCTCTGTTTTATGCTCCTTTATTACTTATTTTTATATCTGAGCAGGTTATCAGCGCTTCGTGTACACGGAAAATTCCGTATGCACGGCGGATCTGTGGACGGGCCCGGGTTCTGGTTTACACCCGGGGCGTGACAGATTAGTGGTATCAGAGCTTAGGGATAGGTCAGTTGGGACTTAGGAAACCCTAGGCTTTTGGCAGACCCTAGGAAGGCAGAGCGTGAGTGACGTGATATTGTGCGAAAGTCGGCAATTGGTTGTTAACTTTCCTGTGAGTGGAGAGGGATTGGCATAGCCTATTTCTGGGGGACTATATGTTGGCTGCAGACAACATAAGGTTACAGAAATAGGGGAATGTCCATGACTTTCGCTGGATTGGGTCGAGAGTGGTTTGGTTTACTGACCCGTGGATTCTTGTGTGGCAGGATGCCTCCTAGGCGGCAGATTCCTACTCGGGGTACTCCTACACCCCCGGAGGAGCCGGAGCAGTCCGGGCCTTCTGAGATCAGTGAGCTGAGGGCCATGGTGGCCCAGTTGGCGGAGAGCCACCGCCGACAGGAGCAGAGGTTTGAGCAGTTATTTGCCCAGGTTGCGGCACCTCCCCCTACTACTGCAGAGGCCCCCGTACCACCTGTTGTACCACCGACTATTCCACCTGCCCCTACAGCGCCATCGTCGAGCAGTGGGGCCCAGGGGATGTTCAGGCCTTTGACCCCAGAGGAGGAGCGGGAGTTTTCTGACAAACTCACGCAATTCTGTAAGCGGAGGACCCCCTAAGTTCTTGGGGCGGAGCACTCACCCTTGGGAGATTGGATCGTGGCTAGCGGCAATGGAGAAGATGTTTCGGGGACTTCTTCATCGACCAGAGGTTCAGGGCACATTTGGCAATACACTGTTTAGAGGGGGATGCGGATGCTTGGTGGCATCGGGTCGAGCCCCTAGAGTTTCAGGTCACCCGACAGCTACCCTGGTCGGAGTTCAGGAGGATGACCCTTGACACTTACTTCTCCACGAGTGTGAAGAAGAAGATAGAAGATGACTTGAAGAACCTGCAGCAGGGTGATCGCCCAGTGTGGGACTATTTTCAGGAGTTTACGCAGTTGCTCAACTGCGTACCCTATGTTGCCAGGGATGGGCTGCACCAGGTAGAGCTGTTTGAGACAGGTTTGCGCCCCAAGATCTATACCATGGTACATGCCAGAGGCTTCGACTTTATCAGAGGCAGTGGATCACGCCCAGTGGGTCGAGAGGGGAGATCATGTTGTTTCTAGACGCGAGGTCTGGTCGCTCAGAGTTCTGAGAGGAAGCGACCAGCATCGGATGAAGGGGGACAGGCCAGTTCCTGGAGGCCGCCCCGACCGCCACCGCCTCAGTTTACGGGCCGGGGGCGTTCGGAGCGGCGAGGGCCTGGGGGATCCCAGAGGCCCCCACAGCATCAGCAGCCCCAGCGACAGCAGCAGCACTCGCAGCAGCAGAGGTCGCAAGTCGCGACAGCAGGGATCCCAGCGGCAGTCGCACAGGCAGCAGCATCAGCAGCAGTCACGGCAGTTTTGGGCCCCTGGCAGTTGTATCTTCTGCGGGGGTCAGCATTTCCCCGGCACTTGTGATCAGAGGTGGGGGCGTTGTTATGGCTGCGGTCAGGCCGGGCACATACCGGTCTTCATGCCCTTTTTCGGAATCAAGTGGCGCCTTCTTCGGCCTCAGTTTCTCTTCCACCTCAGCAGCGACCGCCAGCTCAGCGACCCTATGCTTCTGCGAGCAGGGCTCCTTCCTCCCACCCTGCAGACCCACCGACCACCAGCTCAGATGCGGGCGAGGTCTACGCCGCTCAGGTAGGGGACTCCACGGCAGCCAACCACGTGGTGGCAGGTATCACTTTACTTTTTGGTATTAGAACTCGCACTTTATTTGATACCGGTGCATCACATTTTATTATCAGTAGAGCATTTGCATCATCTCATGGACTAGAGTTAGGTCGATTGCCACATGCATTAGAGGTACAGATTCCCGGTCATATATTGCATGTAGATGAGTGTTGTTGGTCTTGCCCGGTACAGCTTGAGTCTGGATTTTGCCAGCGGACCTGAGTGGTCCTTAGTCAGCTGCGAGATTTGACATGTACTGGGATGGATTGGCTGGCTCGCTTATTTCGCGACGATTGATTGCGCCGCGAGGACTGTTACTTTTAGCGAGCCAGGGCCAGGAGGTGTTCGTTTTCGGGGGTGCCAGAGTGCTTTCTTTGCCTCTATGGTTTCGACTTCTCGTGCGAGGCAGATGATGCGCAGTGGATGCGTAGCCTTTATGGCATCTGTGGTTAAGGAGCCTACGGCGGCTCCGGGACTCGCGGATATCCCGATTGCCCACGAGTTTCCGGATGTGTTTCCTCCAGAGCTGATTAGTATGCCGCCGATAGGGAGGTCGAGTTTTTGATTGACGTGGTCCCAGGAACTGCGCCAGTCTCTAAGGCTCCTTACCGAATGGCACCGGCTGAGCTGCGAGAATTAAAGGCGCAACTCCAGGATTTAATGGACAAGGGTTTTGTGAGGCCTAGTGTATCGCCTTGGGGAGCGCCGGTGCTATTTGTGAAGAAGAAAGATGGTTCGCTTCGACTGTGCGTTGATTACCGGGAGCTGAATAAAGCGACCATCAAGAACAAGTACCCCTCTGCCGCCGTATTGATGACTTATTTGATCAGCTGCAAGGGTCTTGTGTCTTCTCCAAGATTGACTTACCAGTCTGGTTACACCAATTGAAGGTGAAGGCCAAGGACATCCCAAAGACGGCATTCAGGTCGCGGTACGGGCATTATGAGTTCCCGTCATGCCTTTTGGATTGACGAATGCTCCTGCTGCTTTTATGGATTTAATGAACAGGATTTTTCGACCATACCTGGATCGGTTCGTCGTTGTTTTTATCGATGACATCCTAGTTTATTCCCGAAGCGATGTGGCACGAGGAGCATCTGAGGATTGTGCTACAACTTCTGAGAGAGAGGAGTTGTATGCCAAGTTATCTAAGTGTGATTTCTGGCTTCGGGAGGTTGTCTTTTTGGGCCACGTGATTTCAGCCGCTGGAGTGGCAGTAGACCGGCGAAGATTGAGGTAGTCCGGGATTGGCCCCGACCGACGACGGTATCAGAGGTCGCAGTTTCATGGCTTAGCAGGATATTACCGTCGGTTTGTGGAAGGTTTTGCGAAACTTTCCACACCCCTCACTCGTTTGACGCGAAAAGGGATTAAGTTTACTTGGAGTGAGGATTGCCAGAGGAGCTTTGAGGAATTAAAGAACAGATTGATGTCGGCTCCTGTCCTTTCCCTCCCCGTTATGGGAAAGGATACGTGATTTACAGTGACGCATCGCACAGTGGACTTGTTTGCGTTCTGATGCAGGAAGGAAGGGTAATCGCTTATGCCTCCCGGCAACTGAAGGATTATGAAAAGAATTACCCTACCCATGATTTGGAGCTAGCTGCAGTGATTTTTGCACTAAAGTTGTGGCCCACTACCTGTATGGGAGCACTGCGAGATTTATACCGACCACAAGAGCTTGAAATACCTGTTCACGCAGAAGGAGCTCAACTTGAGGCAGCGCAGATGGTGGAATTGCTGAAAGATTATGATGTAGACATATTTACCATCCTGGCAGGCCAACGTGGTTGCTGATGCCCTGAGCAGGAGAGCAGTACAGAGTCTATCTTTGTTGATCACCGATCAGGCGCCATTACTTGAGCATATGAGGCGGTCAGAGCTCGAGGTTGTGTCCCCTGGGGTCTCTGCTAGACTTATGTCTCTAGTCGTGCAGCCCACTCTGTTGGACAGGATTCGGGAGAGACAGAGTGAGGACCCCCACCTGATGAGGATTCGAGAGCAGATGCAGACTGGTTTGATAGGGACGTCTCAGTCGATGCCGGCTGTATTATGCTGTACAGGGACTGCGCGTGTGTGCTATGGATGCAGAGATCCCGGTACGCAGATCTTGAGGGAGGCCCCTATACACCTATACCATCCATCCTGGTGGGACTAAGATGTAGAGGGATCGTAAGGGCAGTTTTGGTGGAATGGGATGAAAGAGACATTGGGAGATTCTAGCCACGGTTGAACTTGCAGCACGTAAACTAGCATCGTGACCTGTGGCCAGTTACAGAGTATCCCAATCCCTGAATGGACATGGGACCATGTTACGTGGATTGTTCACTAGTTTGCCTAGAGCACAGACGGGAGCGGATCTATCTGGGTAGTCGTGGACAGGCTTACCAAGTCCGCTCACTTTCGCCGGTTCAGATGACTTGGCCGATGTAGGCGACTCGCACAGGTGTACTTGGCTGAGGTGGTTAGATTACACGGAGTACCTGTTTCCATCGGATCAGATAGAGACCCGAGGTGTGGTCTCGCGTTTCTGGAGGGTTACAGACAGCCTTGGGACGCAGCTCCGATTCATACCATTCCACCCACAGACCGATGGGCAGTCTAGCCGCACTATTCAGACCCTTGTGATATGTTGGACAGCATGCGTTTGGACTTCGGAGAAGGATGGTACCGACACTTGGGATAGTTGGTTGGCGTTACAACAACAGACTATCAAGCGAGCATTCAGATGGCTCGATTTGAAGCGTTGTATGGACCCAAGGTCGTCACCCCTATATTGGAGTGACGTGGGTGAGGAAGACTTTGGGTCCGTCTATCGTTAGAGGCTGAGAAAAGGAGCGGATTGATTCGACGAAAGCTCGAGGACCTCCCAAGCCGACAGCGTTTCTGTGATACCGACGGCTAACGAATTTCAGTGGGCAACCATGTTTTTCTGAAGTCTCGCCTTCGAAGGGGATTCGGAGATTTGGCATCGTGTGAAACTGAGCCCTCGTTATATTGGACTTTTGAGGTGTTGGAGCGCTTAGGCCAGTTGCCTACAGGCTTGCGCTTCCGCCCAGGCTTTCTGGTGTTCACGGTTTTTCATGTATCGACCCTGAGGAGGTATGTTCATGACCCTCCCATATCATCGATTTCACCCCATTGGAGGTTCTGAGGACCTGAGCTATGTTGAGCGGCCGTTGAGGTATCTTGGCCGTGAGGTTAGGAGTTGCGCAGTCGGGCCATCCCGTATGTTAAGGCTTCTGGAGACAGTCATGATGAGCGCGAGGCTACCTGGAGTTGGTCCAGCGATGATGATGCTCACCCCACTTGTTGAGGCCCCTACTTGAGGTTTGACTTTTGGTTCGAGACGAAACTTTTCTTGTGGGGGAGGATGTAGTGTACTGGTTTTTCCAATGCCACCTTTCGGTGAATCCACGTGTACCCTAGTGTTGGTCTGGCCCCTGGTGCATCGAAGCGGTGTGCCACGATGGACCTGTGAGAATTTGATAGCGATTTGGCCTTCGCTGCATTTGCCGAATTTAGAAAGGGGTTTGAGGCCAATCTGAGGTTGGTTTGGATTCAGCACGGAAAAACGCTTGAAAACGTCTATTTGGCTTGTTAATTTGGAGTCCGGATGACCAAAAGCGGGCTTTCCGGAAGTTTTCGGGTTATTCGATGCATGGGGGAACTCGGGAACGCGGACCGGTGCACGTGGCGGCCTATTTGGCCGCTCACGCGGCTCGGTCCACGTGGTGGCGCGGCGTTGCTGGACCTCGTCGGGTGACGCGTGGCGTGCCCTTATAGCCGGCGCACGCGGCACGGCTCACCGACGTGCGGAGTTGCGGTGGACCGGGCGCATGACACGTGTCCGGTGCGGATTCGTGGCTCACGTGGGCGCGGTCCACGGTGCGCAGCGGGGGCGCCTCGGGACTGCGCGCGCACAGGGGCGCCAGGAGGGCGGTCGGCGCACCTCGAGTGCGCCACGTGTGCCTCGCGGTGGGCGGCCGTACCTACCCCCGCCTGACCGCGAGGGGACACGCGGCGCATTGCTGGCGCCGGGTTTTGCTGTCCCTGTTCGTGGTGACGTGGCCGCCCGCAGGACTTCCGGGAGCGTCGGACGGGATGTATACACCCGGTTTCCGGGCGCAGTGCGCCTGAAACGCTCCCGAAACCGGCCATCAGCATATGGCTGGGCTATAAATAGGATTTCCTGTTCTCCCCTTAGGCTTTTTGGACCCCTTGTTCGCAGAGCATCCTTCAGAGAAGTTTCTCCTCCCTCAGTTCACTACCCATGGCGAACGTTGGAGGATTTGGGAGGCACTCGGCCGGATCAACCATTTACGGCGCGGCACCTATGCTTGTTTCCCGGCGATCTTCTTCGCCCTTCTCAGTGTTTGGACGCCTCCGACTCACCCGACATCGGATTTCGCGATTCTTGCGGCGTGTGACTCACGACAGGTAGGGCTTCAACGCCTGTGTTTTGAGGTTCCTCGATTTCCCGTGCTGATCTGAGTTTTCTGAGCTCCCCATTTTACCCATTTTCTTCTTCGGCGACTTTTGGGACAGCACCGTGGTGGTTCTTGCCGTATCTGTCGGCTCAGACGTCCGGATTGAGGCGATTCAAAAGGCAACTTCATCTACTCTTCGCAAGGAGTCTCCTGGATTTTTCTCAGATTTTGCTGGATTTTACTCGGGTGAGAATCTCCTTTCTCTGTGGTTCTTTGTTAAGAATGTTGGTACAGTTTGGATTGGGGTGTACCCCTGCCGGATTTTTAATCTCAGCGTAGAAACTCGATTTGGGGCGTGCAGGTACTACGTTTCGACGGCGGCTCGTCGCAAGGGTCAGCGATGTATTTTTCTTGGATTTTTTCGGCTTAGTCGCAGGAAAAATTGGAGATTCTTACTGTGGATTAGGGGCAGAGTTTGGAAGTTGTGATTGATTAGCTTACTGTATTTTCCTTTGGGGTATTTGTACAGATTGGAGGTGTGTTTGGACTGATCTGGACTTCGCTTTTGGGAACTGGATGAGCGCCGAGGTGGGTGATGTGTGAACCTCCTACTTTGAATAGTCAATAGCCTATTATAAAGCCATGATTATGTGTTATAAATTGCAATATATCTAGCAGCTTGTATGAGATAAGATTCCTTTGTTAATAATTGCATTTTTAGCAGGCTACAAATTAGTAAGTGGTGTTTCCATGTTAATATGCATTTACTTAGTTGGAACGAATGCTAGAGCATATCTATTATCTGTTAAGGGGGTGTTGGGCATGTGGTAGAATGAAGTTGTATAAGGGGTACTTGCTAGTAGACTTTGCTCTAAGTGTATTATGTATCATATATCCTGCCACCTGTACATTGGGATTTCCAAACCCTATGTTGCATATGTTTGAATAATGGGGATAATTATAGCAAATAAAGGACTTTGCATGCTTGAATGTACATCTGGTAAGCCACTTTTTCTGCTACACAACTTATTGGAATTACTTAGGGAGAAACCATGCTTTTATTCGTTCTCCTTCGTCTAGCCTTAGGGATTGTGTGAGCAGATGTTCAGAGTTGGACATCGGGGGTCGAGTTTGGGTGTTGCGGCGACCGCGGACTGTGGGCGGTTGACCGATTATGTTATTACTTTTGCACCAGATTGGAGGTAGGGGATCGAGGTTCCGTTAGATTTTCCCACTTTGATCAGGGTCCTGACCCCGCTGCTCTTTATGGTACTGATGATACTAGTGCAGTGATACTATGCTCGTGTGGTCTCTCCCCCGAGTGCCATCCGAGTAGGTTTCAGACCGGTTGGGTGCCGGTCAGACCGTGTTGGGTGCCGTCAGACCTGTTGGTCCGGTCAGAACCGTGTTGGTTTCCGGCTTTTGGACAGGGGATACTGAGTTGTGAGGTGACAGCGGTGCAGGTCAGTACCAGTGTTTACTGGTGGTTGATTGGGTTGGTCTGTCAGTCCTTACGTTCTGGGGCATGCTTCAGCTTTCTCTAGTAGGCACGTAGAGGCATGTTTAGTGTACTCTCATCATTATTGTACTTGTAGCTTACCACCTATGTTTTCCTTTTTCGCCGCTGTTTAGTCCTAGTGGGCATGTCTGATTGAGGTCTACCCACTAGGAGGCTACTGTTTTTAGATGTTCTCACCCCACTGTTTTCTCTTTCCGTTCCCCTTTGTTTTGCAGAGTTCTCTGCGGGTGTTGCGGGACCCTCTCCCTGGATGAGGTAAGGGATCGCTGATTCGATGAGCCAACTACAGCCACCGGTTCGAGTTTTGTAGTTTTGAATGTATCCCCTTACACTCAGACGGTTGTATTTTCCTTTTATTTGGGTCTGCGCGTCCACTTGTTGTAATAGATCGTCGTGAGCTGGATAGACACCTGTAATTTTGAGAGCTACTGTACTTTTATTTCCAGCATTTGTCTGAGTTGGTATTAGTTTTCGTTTAGCTCTGTTTTATTGATCCTTTATTACTTATTTTTTATATCTAGCAGTTTATCACGCTGCGTGTACACGGAAAATTCCGTAGGCATGTCGGGATCTGTGGCCGGGCCGGGTCTGGTTTACACCCGGCGTGCGACAGTACATGTCTACGTCTAGAGTCTGTTTTAGGAGTTCATCTCAGGTTTTTAAAATTTCGGATCTCCATTGTAAATTTTTGTTGTATGGTGATAGCAACAAAATATCTTTTTGAATTTTTCTTGAGGGATCTGTGTTTTGTCACGAAACCGCCAAAGGGGGAGATTGTACGGAATTTGAGTTGGCGTAGTTCGTGAAAGTTCAAGTCTTGAAGATTGAAAGGTAAGAAAGTTGGATCATTCAACTCAATCTCAAGAAAGAAGAATTCAAAAGGATCAGGATGTTTAACTAAATATTTTTGTGTGATCCGAAACTTCTTGTAGTGTAGAACACTTTGGAAGAATTTTTAACTGCATAAAAATCAAAAACTGGTTTGGACATGTTCAGGATCCGGATCAGAGCCAGCGATCCGGATCCCGAGGTTGTTGTTTCATACCATTACTTCAATCCGGATCGCAGCATCTCACGATCCGGATCCCGAACGTTGAGTTCTCTGAAATGTATGACCGATCCGGATCAGGCATTCCGATCCGGATCCGAACGTTTGTTTCTGGAAACCGTCTTTATTTGAATACTGCAATCCGGATCGCCCAAATCCGATCCGGATCGCCGCCGTCAAAATTCCAGAAATGTTAGGTTTTTGATTCTTATCTCCTTCCTAGGGTTTCTACCTATAAATAGACCCTATGACTCTTTCTAGGGCAATCCAGAATCAAATAGAGCCGTCATATTCATATATCATCTCATACGGCCCTAGATCCACATATAGAAAAAAGGAAATCATTAGAGAATACTCTAGGTTTCTTCATCTATATTGATTAGTTTGATTCTAGTATTCATACTCACATCTTGAGTTGAATCAAACTAATGAATACTTAGATGGTATTTCCGATCTATCTTTGATATAAGTATTCGGCGGATCATCACCACCCAAACTAAAACAACGATTACCCCAAAAATCGGCGCGTGGATTCGCGTGTCCTTGTGGATTCAAGGTTCAACCGCTCTCGTGGATTCGGAGCGAGGCACATTCGTGGATCGAAGGGTGCTATTGGGTGAAGATCGTGGACTCGGTCGGACGTCGTGGATTCGACGTGGACGCCGTGGATTCGGCGTTGCGCAGATCGTGGATTCGAAGCGTCGCGGAGCGAGCGGAGAAGATCTCTAGGAGCGTATGGAAAAGGTTGAGTCGTAAGTGTTACGGTAATCTCCCTTGTACGTGTTTTAATTCTAGTGGATTTAGATTTCTGTTGCTTAGCCGTTATCGGTCTACGTGGTTTTTTACTCCCCAGGGATGGGGGTTTTCCACGTAAAAATCTTGCGAGGTTATTTTTATT
>JAQNDB010000985.1:0-59589 GCA_029204045.2 Tillandsia leiboldiana
TTCGAAACTGCGACCCGGCTCGCCAACAGATCCGCCACCTATGCCAAACCCGCATAGGCGAAGCGTCCTACCTGCAAAAAGAACTACAGCTAACAGATATCAGAGCTAAAAGATAAAACTGCTATAGAAATAAAATCACCACTGTACAACTGAAGATAAAACAACAAGGTTCCTCTCCCAAAAAGATAATCATACAATACCTCGAGTACAAACTCATAGCTCAACAGGGAGATAACTCAAATAAAACATCAGTGTACAAGCTCTCAATACATCATATCCTCACTACATCAGTCTCTCAAAAGAGGAAATAAATACCACTCTACCGACTATACTGAAGATCTCCTCCAAAGGGGGTACCGCTACTCTCCAAAGATGGGTCTGGATCTAGCTCGCTACTCCCTCACCACGCACAGCAAACCACAGAACGGCAACACCCGCCAAGACTCTGCAAAACAAAGAGGAGAAAGGACAAAAGGGGGAAAACCCCCAACGGGCGGTGAGAACTACGCAATAAGGGAGTTCTCAGTGGGATCTATCGCCACTAGGCCCGACGATCTGCCCACCAAGACTACTAGAGCAAAAGATAACCGATGCAGTAAAACTGAAAGAAGAAGCTGGAAACACTCTACAGCTACCATGCCTCTATCAAATGCTCAAATGGGAAACTCTGATGAAGATATGCAACACTCGCACACGAGGGGCTCAATCGACCCAATCGAGCTGACTGCCACATCGGGTCCAGTCAAACCTGCGCCCACCTACAACCACCTCCCCGCTGGACGGGCAGGAATTACGTAGGCGTCCAAACGGACTAACTCGCTATCGATAGTGGCTTAATGCAGGCTATAGTCAAATCCATGCCCTCTCTCTCATCAGAACGGAAAGACTCAAGATGCTCAACCTCTCACCAATGGTCAAGAACTCACAACGACCACGGGAACCACCGTCAAACCCCGAACGGTTCCCAACAATACTAGCACTGGTGCTAAACACGCTGGCTAGACTCCACTCGGTCCCCCAGGCACGAGTGTAACAAAAAGTATCTGCCTGAATAAACCCAACGATAGACCAGTAATCACTGGTACTTGCCTGCTCTGCTGGTACGGTCGATCCCAAGGTAAGTAATAGATCGGCATCGAACCGTCCGATCGCACACAAAAGTAAGTAACAGACTGGCCTCGATCCGTCCAGTCGCACACTCCGGAGTGGCACTCGAGGGGAGCGACCCACACGAGTAAAGTAACTCTGTCATCAGTATCACAAGTATCTCTGTAACCACTGTCTCATAATAGCAGGACTGGATCAAGACTATGATCAAAGTGGGAAACTCCCGTCCCCTAACAAAACCCCGATCTGACGCATAGTACTCAAAAGTGGGAAACCCATCCACTAGAACAAATCTGATACCCAATCTGATGCAATAAGTCAACATCCGGTCAACCGCCCAAAGTCCGCGGTCACCGCAATAACCCACGACCCACAATGGGTAAAATAATCAAGATCCGTCAACCGCCTACTGTCCGCGGTTGCCGCAATAACCCACGACCCACAATTGGGTAAAATAATCAAGATCCGGTCAACCCGCCTACTGTCCGCGGTTGCCGCAATAACCCACGATCCAACATCAAGCACACCCTGTCTCTGACCCGAAGGTCCCAGCTACACGTATCCCAAACCTCTGCTCGAACCCGAGCAACACAGACCGCCTGACTAACAAGAAGGAGAAAGGAATAACATGGTTTCTCCTAAGTCAAGTTCCAAAATGTAGTGCAGCAGTAAAAGATAGGCCTAACTATATGTCCATACACATATGTCCATACAAGCATGCATTTGTCCTCAAGAAGAATAAGGAAAATAAACCTCATGCCAGAATTAGCAATGACCATACCTGTCCATGATTTTCGATCCATAATCACTCCTTGGAGTAGAACCTGCACATACTACATAATCCTATCCCAATGCATAAACCAGCCTCATAAAAGGTTATGTGCTAATATGGCATGATAATTAATCCTGATATGGTAACCTTGCCTTAGTGGCTTCCACTAATCACCAACATGAATTTTGATTATACCATTGACATACTATGAGAAATTCACTTGTCAATTTCCATAGAATCCTCACTGTTAAACTTACCGCCAACTTCAGTTATTGTACCGTACACCTGCATGCAATGCTAACATATAACAATATAGAGAACCGTCCACCGGTTCCGGGAATAAGGCACCCACCTGAAAGCTGACTGTCCAAAGCCCAACAGCTGAAAACACCAGATAACTCTAATCCCTTGCTCCAATAGGTTCAGCACACCCGTAACTCTCCTGGCACAATACAAAGCTCACTAATTACACTAAGGCTCCCAATATAACTCTTATAATCCCATACAACAACAGTCCCGAAACTGTTAAATTATCACCTGCAGAAGTACCCAGAAAATTCCAAGAAAAATACCACAGCGATCCTCGCGTCGATAGCTTCGCAACGGTACCGTGAACGCCCAATCCGAGTTCGGTAAGTCAAGATAAAAATTCGGCAAGGTGGTACACTCAAAAGATTTCAGCACAAAAGACTGTAGCACTGTACACAGAGAACAGTGATTCTCACCTCTGATGAAATCTCATAAAAATCCAATAAAATACGAGCGCGTTCCTTGCGATCTGTAGATGAAAAAGTTGTATAAGCTCGTTTCCGGCTGACGCTTGGGCGCAAAGATATGGCCAAACACCTCGATGCTGTCCACAAAGCCAAACAGAAAAAGGGTCACAGTGTTGCATCGGGATCCGTGCCAAAAACTCGCAACGGGAAGCGCGATCAATACGAAAGATGAAGCCCTACCTCTTAGGAGTCTGTCGGCGCAAGAATCACAGAAAAAGGAGCTCGGGGTAGCCCAGGGGAGCTAAAACACTGCTGCTGCGCCGAAGAAGAACACTAGAAAGCAACGTCGCGCCGCGCCGTAAATGGGGAACCTCGGGATTCGAGCCTCCAAAAATCCCAGAACTTGGCAGGAAGATCAAGGACTTGAAGATGAAAATCTTCCAAGAAGGGAGCTCGGGGAGATCAAGCTGGGCTGAGAGGAAAAAGCCCAAGAAGAGGGCTCGGGCTGCCTATTTATAGGCTGAGAAAAACATTAGGAGAAATACCCAATGTGTCCCAAGTTCCGGGCGCGCACAGTGCGGCCCGGCCCAGCCCGCAGGTTTCGGGCGCGCACAGTGCGGCCCGGCCCGCCAAGATTCGGGCGCGCACAGTGCGGCCCGGTCCACCACACAGCCCAGTCCGCTAACACCCCGGGCCCCACTGCACCCGGTGCACCTGCGCCCGCCATGGCGACGCGACACGTGGCCCGGCCACCCGTGCACCGCGCACGTCGCGCCGTGGACCGCGCACGTCGCGGCTGACCCGGGCCCGTACGGCCACCTGCCCCGCCGTACGGCCACCTGCCCCGGTCAACGACCCCACCGATTGCGTGGACCGGGAGCACAACACCGGACCAACTACCTCCCGCCACGTGTCCACCCGGTCTACCGTGCACCACCGGCCTGCTCCGAGAACCCAGACCACAACACCGACCAGTGAAAACCTGCCACGTGTCCCTTCCTCGGGTGCACGACGGCCGCGTGGACCGCGCACCTGACCGCGCCCCCCGCGCCTGCCCGCGCCCCTGTGCGCCTGCCCGCGGCCGCGCGCCGCCTGCCCGAGCGCCCTCCGCCGCCTTCCGCCGCTGCCCGCCGCCGCCAACCGCCGCCGGCGATCGCCGGAAACACTGTTCCGGCGATGAACAGTAACCGCAGCCCAAAAACATCAAGTAAATAGCCCATCTTGACCGTTTTTCGCGCGCTGATTCCCAAAAACGACGTCCATTTTGTCAAATTCCAAACCTATAATTCGCCGGAGGCTCCCGCAAACCCCAAAACTGCCAAAACTTCCGGGAGCCCGCTTTTGGGTATCCGGACTCAGAATTAAGCAAACAAAAAGCCATTTCCAAGCGTTTTTCCGCACCGAACCCAAATCCACCCTCTGTTTGGCCAAAATCCTTTCCTAAAATTCGGCAAAAGCAAGCCGAAGGCCAATACACCCAACCAAAGCTCACAGGGTCCATCTCTTGTGTCCAAATAGGCGCGCGAACACCGCCGACAAGCCACGTAGGCTTCCAGAAGCTGCTGGTCACACTGTAGAAGCCCGGCAAAGGTCCGGGTCACCACATCCTCCCCCACTAAAAGAAAGTTTCGTCCCCGAAACTAAGGCAACTCCCAGGGAGTCTCAAAAACCAGGGGTCAAAATTCAACACCGCCGTCTCCAGCTCCCAAGTCACCAATCACTCCCCGTGATTACTCCTCAGCAACAACAACAGCAACAACCAGTACGGCATAGCCCGATTGCGCAATTCCCTCACCTCACGAGTCGGAATTCGCAACGGGCGTCCCTCGTACTCCAAACTCTCACAGACCCAAAAGGAACGAGTCAATCACGGGTGAGGGTCCAAAACATGACACTCCAGAGCTGAGACGCAGAAAAACCTCAAAAACTCCAACAAAAGGCGGGGGAAAAGGAACAAACAGCCTGAGTAACACGCTCTAAAATCACACTCAAGAGCCAGCTTAACCAAAGCGACCCGAAACACATCCGCACAGACACCTGCACAGAAAAGGGGCCCAAACAAGCAGGGGTTCACACTCGGTCGCCCTCAAAACTCAACCACCTAAGTGGATTGCTCAGCCGCAGCCTTTCATCAAAGGGATCCTCAGGGACACAACTCAAACCCTGCACACAAGGATGGCCCCACACAGTGCCAGCTATGGAACCGCCAAACCTGACTCCAAAGTAGCTCTTCTGCTCCAGGCATCCGCCACCACAGTGGCTCTGTCGGGGTGATACTGGATGCTCACAACATCCAATGGTGGCTCTACAGCCACTACGGGAGGTATCACAACAACTCGCAAATCCATCTCCCACCACTGACAAGGTTAGAATCGGCGCTGGTACCAATCTCATCACCCGGTCATCAAGTTCTGCTGGCACTATCCGGTCCAAAAACTCCTCACCCCAACAATGACCGTCGATCTCGGCCAGTCTTATATAGCATCCACTTTGGCCGAATTTCCAACCGCCGCCCCTTCGGCTAGAAGAAGTAGTCCAGGAAGATATGCTCTCGAAGCTAAAACTTGTACCACAACGACTAGGCATAAAGCTTCATCCCCACAGACTTGTCACAACGACTACAAATGCTGCACAAGCTCTAAACCACTCAGGGAGGGGGTATAAAACCAAAATATCCCAGGAGAACGCCGCTATCAACCCGTTCAAGGCCCACAGAAATACAAAATTCCTCAAGCTAGAGGCAACAGGGCATTAGTCAATCCATTGGCTTCACTGTACTCGTAATGCCCCTACTGTGTCCTGAACACCATCTAGACAGTGCCCTCAGCTGAAATTCCAAATTGGCGCAGGCATCACACAATATCTGCCGAAATATACCTCCTTCAAAAGGTTCTAAATAATACCTGGACTTGCCTGGACTCCGATCCCAAAGGGCTCTCACCGTCGTGTATCAACGACGTGGCACTAGGTCAAACAGACCCTCTATCCATCAAATCCACGCACCTAAGAACTCAACTCTCGTAGCTCTAAAGGCGGTATCCAATGAGGGCTAATGAAGTTGGCGCGGTTTCCAGAATCACGTCAATCGCAATCTTAATCTTCCTTTCTGGCGGCCTAATCATCGGCTTAGGTGGACTTACACCTGGGATTTCATGGACAATAGGGACATCCTTAAGTCCCGCTGCCGCCGTAGGCACCTCTCACACGGACGCTGTAACCTGTGTGCTCAAAAAGTCTCAACAAACAAAATGCCTTCCATTATCCGCCTCGCAGAAAGTCAAAGTTCTTTCTCTCAGCAGTCAAACATCCTGTGGCACTATGCCAACCGATCCCAAGCACTGGGTCATAACACTGAGCTGCCGTAGAAACCAATAAGTCTGCCGGCATAACTTACGGCCTCTGCTGCACTGGACAAGCCTCCTCCACTTGCACAATGCCAACAGTAACCTGTACCTCAAGTGCAAGTGGTAACGACTCTACCGCTAGCCCATGCAGGAACGCAACATGTCCTAACTCCGACTGCTGTGAAGAAATCACACCTGCGACAACTCAATCCACTACCGTGGCGCCCTCCAACCGGGCGGCACAGATTCATCCGCTCGATGCAAGTGGTCGTCGCTCAGCCTGCCAAAATATCTAGACCAATCACAAAGGGAGCACGACCTCTGTCCATGCTCACACTGAGATGCCGAACGTGGTCTCTCGCAACCAACCAATCCACGCTACCGCTGCGCCACTCTGATAAAAGGGCTGTAGCTATCATCGGGGTCCACCCAACCCCTGACGTCTCAGAAATCCACCTGGGTATCATCATCATACGACCAAGCACAATTGATTCATGCAATTCCTTAAACAATTATCCTTACAAATCTCACCCCTCAATCACAAACATTGCACCCCAAACATGCCAGTTATCAATCACACAGGGTAACATCCCCCACGGGTAAGCTTTACATAATCCATTCACAAGGATATCCATCATCCAGGAAGGGAAAACAAAAATGTCTCTGCCGGCCGATCTGTCCTCCATCATCTGGCATCAAACGCCTCTAACCAGAACTTGCCTCTGGCAGCTGATCCCCATCCCAACGAACTGAAGCGCCAGGCTCCAAACACAATGCCAACTCTAACGCGGCATCCAAGATCCAAAAATCTGCACAGGAGGGACTAAATCAACTGAAAGGTAACCTGGCGCCATCCACTACTGGTCACATAAATCCTATGCGCCTCGTTCCATGGAACGCGCAGTTCAACAACTGTGTAAACCCTTGCCACAAGGGCTCTCAAGTAGCCTCTCCGACACTACCAACCACGATTCTGCCTCCTAAGGCTCCAACTCAATTCCATGAATCGGGGTGGTTCATCTACCAAGCTAGCTCCATCGATCAATAATGTCCCACAGCTCATCAGCTGTCAGAAATCCACCCTGCCTCAGTGCCTTGGCACTAACACTGGCACGGAGGGGGTAACTCGCTCCATTGGCGTCACAGAAATCCCTGCCGCTGAGGGTACTGCAACCTGGTGGTCTCAGGAGGAAAGCACTGTCAGGCTGCCCACTGCTCCGACAACTGTGTCACCAAAACTAGCTGGCCACACAAACACAGATATGCCTCCAAAATCCTGTCATCTGGGTCCGGAGCTCTCTGACCTCAATCCGGGTATCCGGCCCAAAACCAACCGCTCAAGCTCAACTGCTATGACAGGATGCACACGGGTCAAAACCCAGCGTCGGGGAGACACCGCTCGCCACGACGAAACCACAAATCAGCACACACAACAACGCTCGACCCAATCCAGCGAAAGTCTAGAGCATGTCACCCATTCCACAGCGTTATGTTGTCTGCAGCCAACATAACTACTTAGGAGAATAAACATGCCAATCACTCATCCCGTCCCTCGGGAGAGGTGTAAAACTCAATCAGGACTCTCGCTACAAATCACGACTCTCACGAAGTCATCCTAGGGTCCAACCACAAGCCTAGGGTTTCTAAGTCCACCATGACCTACAACCTAGGCTCTGATACCACCTAATCTGTCACGCCCCGGGGTCGAAACTGCGACCCGGGCTCGCCAACAGATCCGCCACCTATGCCAAACCCGCATAGGCGAAGCGTCCTACCTGCAAAAAGAACTACAGCTAACAGATATCAGAGCTAAAAGATAAAACTGCTATAGAAATAAAATCAACCACTGTACAACTGAAGATAAAACAACAAGGTTCCTCTCCCAAAAAGATAATCATACAATAACCTCGAGTACAAAACTCATAGCTCAACAGGGAGATAACTCAAATAAAACATCAGTGTACAAGCTCTCAATACATCATATCCTCACTACATCAGTCTCTCAAAAGAGGAAATAAATAC
Organism: Tillandsia leiboldiana; assembly: GCA_029204045.2. Taxonomy (NCBI): domain Eukaryota; kingdom Viridiplantae; phylum Streptophyta; class Magnoliopsida; order Poales; family Bromeliaceae; genus Tillandsia; species Tillandsia leiboldiana. Next base: position 7,962 of record JAQNDB010000985.1, read on the forward strand.
CACTCTACCGACTATACTGAAGATCTCCTCCAAAGGGGGTACCGCTACTCTCCAAAGATGGGTCTGGATCTAGCTCGCTACTCCCTCACCACGCACAGCAACCACAGAACGGCAACACCCGCCAAGACTCTGCAAAACAAAGAGGAGAAAGGACAAAAGGGGGAAAACCCCCAACGGGCGTGAGAACTACGCAATAAGGGAGTTCTCAGTGGGTATCGCCACTAGGCCCGACGATCTGCCCACCAAGACTACTAGAGGCAAAAGATAACCGATGCAGTAAAACTGAAAGAAGAAGCTGGAAACACTCTACAGCTACCATGCCTCTATCCAAATGCTCAAATGGGGAAACTCTGATGAAGATATGCAACACTCGCACACGAGGGGCTCAATCGACCCAATCGAGCTGACTGCCACATCGGGTCCAGTCAAACCTGCGCCCACCTACAACCACCTCCCGCTGACGGGCAGGAATTACGTAGGGCGTCCAAACGGACTAACTCGCTATCGAGTAGTGGCTAATGCAGGCTATAGTCAAATCCATGCCCTCTCTCTCTCAGAACGGAAAGACTCAAGATGCTCAACCTCTCACACAATGGTCAAAGAACTCACAACGACCACGGGACCACCGTCAAACCCCGAACGGTTCCCAACAATACTAGCACTGGTCTAAACACAGCTGCTAGACTCCACTCGGTCCCCCAGGCACGAGTGTAACAAAAAGTATCTGCCTGAATAAACCCAATCGATAGACCAGTAATCACTGGTACTGCCTGCTCTGCTGGTACGGTCGCATCCCAAGGTAAGTAATAGATCGGCATCGAACCGTCCGATCGCACACAAAAGTAAGTAACAGACTGGCCTCGATCCGTCCAGTCGCACACTCCGGAGTGGCACTCGAGGGGAGCGACCCACACGAGTAAAGTAACTCTGTCATCAGTATCACAAGTATCTCTGTAACCACTGTCTCATAATAGCAGGACTGGATCAAGACTATGATCAAAGTGGGAAACTCCGTCCCCTAACAAAACCCCGATCTGACGCAATAGTACTCAAAAAGTGGGAAACACCATCCACTAGAACAAATCTGATACCCAATCTGATGCAATAGTCAACATCCGGTCAACCGCCCAAAGTCCGCGGTCACCGCAATAACCCACGACCCACAATTGGGTAAAATAATCAAGATCCGGTCAACCGCCTACTGTCCGCGGTTGCCGCAATAACCCACGACCCACAATTGGGTAAAATAATCAAGATCCGGTCAACCGCCTACTGTCCGCGGTTGCCGCAATAACCCACGATCCAACATCAAGCACACCCTGTCTCTGACCCGAAGGTCCCAGCTACACTATCCCAAACCTCTGCTCGAACCCGAGCAACACAGACCGCCTGACTAACAAGAAGGAGAAAGGAATAACATGGTTTCTCCTAAGTCAAGTTCCAAAATGTAGTGCAGCAGTAAAAGATGGCCTAACTATATGTCCATACACATATGTCCATACAAGCATGCATTTGTCCTCAAGAAGAATAAGGAAAATAAACCTCATGCCAGAATTAGCAATGACCATACCTGTCCATGATTTTCGATCCATAATCACTCCTTGGAGTAGAACCTGCACATAACTACATAATCCTATCCCAATGCATAAACCAGCCTCATAAAAGGTTATGTGCTAATATGGCATGATAATTAATCCTGATATGGTAACCTTGCCTTAGGTGGGCTTCCACTAATCACCAACATGAATATTTGATTATACCATTGACATACTATGAGAAATTCACTTGCAATTTCCATAGAATCCTCACTGTTAAACTTACCGACCAACTTCAGTTATTGTACCGTACACCTGCATGCAATGCTAACATATAACAATATAGAGAACCGTCCACCGGTTCCGGGAATAAGGCACCCACCTGAAAAGCTGACTGTCCAAAGCCCAACAGCTGAAAACACCAGATAACTCTAATCCCTTGCTCCAATAAGTTCAGCACACCCGTAACTCTCCTGGCACAATACAAAGCTCACTAATTACACTAAGGCTCCCAAATATAACTCTTATAATCCCATACAACAACAGTCCCGAAACTGTTAAATTATCACCTGCAGAAAGTGCCCAGAAAATTCCAAGAAAAATACCACAGCGATCCTCGCGTCGATAGCTTCGCAACGGTACCTTGAACGCCCAAATCCGAGTTCGGTAAGTCAAGATAAAAATTCGGCAAGGTGGTACACTCAAAAGATTTCAGCACAAAAGACTGTAGCACTGTACACAGAGAAACAGTGATTCTCACCTCTGATGAAATCTCAGAAAAATCCAATAAAAATACGAGCGCGTTCCTTGCGATCTGTAGATGAAAAAGTTGTATAAGCTCGTTTCCGGCTGACGCTTGGGCGCAAAGATATGGCCAAAACACCTCGATGCTGTCCACAAAGCCAAACAGAAAAAGGGTCACAGTGTTGCCTCGGGATCCGTGCCAAAAACTCGCAACGGGAAAGCGCGATCAATACGAAAGATGAAGCCCTACCTCTTAGGATTCTGTCGGCGCAAGAATCACAGAAAAAGGAGCTCGGGGTAGCCCAGGGGAGCTAAAACACTGCTGCTGCGCCGAAGAAGAACACTAGAAAGCAACGTCGCGCCGCGCCGTAAAATGGGGAACCTCGGGATTCGAGCCTCCAAAAATCCCAGAACTTGGCAGGAAGATCAAGGACTTGAAGATGAAAATCTTCCAAGAAGGGAGCTCGGGGAGATCAAGCTTGGGCTGAGAGGAAAAAGCCCAAGAAGAGGGCTCGGGCTGCCTATTTATAGGCTGAGAAAAACATTAGGAGAAATACCCAATGTGTCCCAAGTTCCGGGCGCGCACAGTGCGGCCCGGCCCAGCCCGCAGGTTTCGGGCGCGCACAGTGCGGCCCGGCCCGCCAAGATTCGGGCGCGCACAGTGCGGCCCGGTCCACCACACAGCCCAGTCCGCTAACACCCCGGGCCCCACTGCACCCGGTGCACCTGCGCCCGCCAATGGCGACGCGACACGTGGCCCGGCCACCCGTGCACCGCGCACGTCGCGCCGTGGACCGCGCACGTCGCGGCTGACCCGGGCCCGTACGGCCACCTGCCCCGCCGTACGGCCACCTGCCCCGGTCAACGACCCCACCGATTGCGTGGACCGGGAGCACAACACCGGACCAACTACCTCCCGCCACGTGTCCACCCGGTCTACCGTGCACCACCGGCCTGCTCCGAGAACCCAGACCACAACACCGACCAGTGAAAACCTGCCACGTGTCCCTTCCTCGGGTGCACGACGGCCGCGTGGACCGCGCACCTGACCGCGCCCCCCGCGCCTGCCCGCGCCCCTGTGCGCCTGCCCGCGGCCGCGCGCCGCCTGCCCGAGCGCCCTCCGCCGCCTTCCGCCGCTGCCCGCCGCCGCCAACCGCCGCCGGCGATCGCCGGAAACACTGTTCCGGCGATGAACAGTAACCGCAGCCCAAAAACATCAAGTAAATAGCCCATCTTGACCGTTTTCGCGCGCTGATTCCAAAAACGACGTCCATTTTGTCAAATTCCAAACCTATAATTCGCCGGAGGCTCCCGCAAACCCCAAAACTGCCAAAACTTTCGGGAGCCCGCTTTTGGGTATCCGGACTCAGAATTAAGCAAACAAAAAGCCATTTCCAAGCGTTTTTCCGCACCGAACCCAAATCCACCCTCTGTTTGGCCAAAATCCTTTCCTAAAATTCGGCAAAAGCAGCCGAAGGCCAATACACCCAACCAAAGCTCACAGGGTCCATCTCTTGTGTCCAAATAGGCGCGCGAACACCGCCGACAAGCCACGTAGGCTTCCAGAAGCTGCTGGTCACACTGTAGAAGCCCGGCAAAGGTCCGGGTCACCACATCAATAACTTGGCATACCGCTTCATCCACACGGGCCTGGTAGCACATCCACAAGTGCTCCAAGTCGCTTTGGGAGTAAATCAAAATATCCTCGGGAAACACTACTCCCAGTCCGTCCCAGCACAACTAGGACATACAATTCCTCAGACCTTGAAGTCGACAGGGCATTCATCATTCCATTGGGCCTCGCTATAAACTCATAATGCCCCTACCGTGTCCTGAACGCCATCTAGGCGAAGTCCTCGGCTGTCTAATTCCAAGTAGGTACTCGCATCATACACTAACTGCCGGAGTATAACTCCAACAAAAGGTTCTAGATACCACCCGGACCTGTCTACACTCGAACCACAAAAGGACCCTCACAGTCGTGTATCAACAACGTGGCATCACCACCGTATACCAACGGCGTGGCACCAGGTCAAACAGACCCCTCGATCCATCAGATCCTGCAACTGCCCCATCAGCTCTATCAGCTCTACAGACGATATCCAATGAGGTGCTGTCGAGGGTGGCGCGGTTCCCCGAACCACGTCCAATGCAATCTCTATCTCCCTAACCGGCGGCATTATCAACAGTTTGTTACGGATTTTGTTTTGGCGTATTTCGTGAAAGTGTTAAGTCTTGAAGATTGAAGATGAATGAAGTTTGGATCATATACCTCAATCTCAAGAAAAAAGAATTCAAAAGGATCAGGTAAGTTTAACTAAATATTTTTGGTGATCCGAATACTTCTTGTAGTGTAGAAACACTTGGAAGAATTTTTTATCGCATAAAAATCAAGAACTAGACATGGGACATGTTCAGGATCCGGATCAGACAGTCCAATCCGGATCCCGAAGGGTGCTTGTTCATTGGCAAATCCGATCCGGATCATAGTCATTTCGATCCGGATCCCGAACATGGGAATTTGCTGAAATACATGAACGATCCAGATCGTGCATTACAATCCGGATCCCGAACCCTGTTTCTCTGGAATTGCCTGACTCGTTACGACGATCCGGATCACAGCTAATCTGATCCGGATCGCCGTCGTGAAAATTTCCAGAAACGACAGTTTTTGAATCCTTATCTTCTTCCTAGGGTTTCTAACCTATAAATAGACCCTATGATTCTTTTTCTAGGGTTAATCCAGATAATCCGCATAGAGCCGTCATAATCAAATATCATCTTATACGGCCTAAGATCCACATATAGAGAAGAAAGGAAATCGTTAGATATTACTCTATGTTTCTTCATCTATATTGATTAGTTTGATTCTAGGTTTTCATACTCACATCTTGAGTTGAATCAAACTAATGAATACTTAGATGGTATTTCCTATCTATCTTTGATCTAAGTATTCGGCGGATCATCACCACCCAAAAAACAACGATTTACCCCAAAATCGGCGCGTGGACTCGCGTGGCCTTGTGGATTCAAGGTGCAACCGCTCTCGTGGATTCGGAGCGAGGTACGTTCGTGGATTCAAAGCGTGCTACTGGGTGAAGACCGTGGATTCGGTCAGACGTCGTGGACTCGACGTTGGACGCCGTGGATTCGGCGTTGGACGCAGATCGTGGATTCGAGACGCGTTGCGGAGCGAGCGGAGAAGATCAACTAGGAGCGTATGGAAAAGGTTGAGTCGTCTGTGAGTACGGTATATCACCTTGTACGTGTTTAATTCTAGTGGGTTTCACCGTGTTATCGGTCCCGTGGTTTTTTACTCCGGTTTGGAGTTTTCCACGTAAAAATCTTGCGTGTTCATTTATATTTCCGCATTGGGTTTTTATTGCGCAATGATTTTTTTGAGTGTTTATTGTTTACACCTATTCACCCCCCTCTAGGTATTTTTTCCCCTATTTAGATCCATTATTACATATAACCCATCAAGTGGTATCGGAGCGGGAAAAGGGTTGTAAACAATGGTTGAAGGTGGAAACATCAACAGACCCCCATTCTTTGATGGAACAAATTATGCGTACTGGAGAGTACGGATGAAAGCCTTTTTAATTTCCATCGACGAATGGGTGTGGCAATCAATTGAATTAGGACGGTCTAATCCAACTGAAATTATTGGTGATGTTCGCACCATCAAACCTAGGTCGAAGTGGACCAAGGAAGAGTTAGATTCATCTTCTTACAATGGCAAGGGAATTAATGCTATTTTTAATGCCTTATCTCAAACTGAATTCTCTCGCGTCTCGGCATGTGAGACTGCGAAAGAAATCTGGGATGTTCTTCAGGTTACACATGAGGGAACTAACCTCGTGAAGATTCAAAAGCTGCAAATGCTTACGAGCAGATTTGACTCTATTTTCATGGCAGAAAATGAATCTTTCACGGACTACTATACACGATTGCAAGACATCGTAAACTCATGTGCTAACCTGGGAGAGAAGATTCCAGAATTTAAGGTTGTAAGAAAGATCTTAAGAACTCTTCCTGAACGATTTCGCCCAAAGGTTACAGCCATTGAAACTATTAAACACCCGGACGAAATGCGTGTAGAAGAACTAGTTGGTTCATTACAAACTTATGAAATGACATTTACTACTAACTATTCTTCGGGAAAGGCATCCTCTTCTAAGTCTTCAGGTTATGCTTTGAAAACAACAGAGGAAGAAGACACGGATTCATCCTCCTCAGACGATGACGAGAACCTATCTATGGAGGAATTTGAGAAGCAGCTCGCTCTCTTGACAAGGAAGTTTCGCCGCAACTTTCGAAGGGGTAATTCAAGTAAAACTCCATCCTTCGGAAAGTCGAAGAAAGGCAAGGGTATTTCAAGTTACAAGTCAAGAAAGCAAGAGAACTTTTCAAAGGATAAGAAAAGTTCAGAAGGACAAGTCCAATGCTTCAAGTGCCGAGGATACGGCCATATCTCAACGGAGTGTCCAACTAAGAATCCGTCGAAGAAGAAAGCGATGCAAGTCGTCACATGGGATGACAACTCAACGTCAAATGAGTCATCCTCAAGTGATGAAGAAGAAAGCGCAACGGCATTCCACGCGTCCACATCTTCACCCTTCATGTGCTTAATGGCAAGTACTTCAGATTCATTGTCCAACTCCTCCCGGGTTGAAAAAACTGCAACGGATGATGAATCAAGTAACTCTGAAGGTGAAGATTTTGTTTTAGCCTACCACAGACTTTTACGGGATTCAAAGAAACTGGCTAAACAAAACAAGGGGTTGAGAGGGAGATTACAGGATCTCGAAGTAGAAGTAAAAAGGGTAACTTCTCTCTCGACCGATCTTGAAGTGGAAAGGGATAATCTGTTAAAAGCAAATGTTTCCCTTCAAGAGTCCAATGAGCAACTCGAGAAGAATTATGTAGATATGGTGAACAAAGCGAATTACTTCTTGAAGCTCAACGGCGAGGCTCGACAGGAAAAACTGGAAATGACAGAGACCATTCTCCAACTCAAGGATGACTTACAGCGATTTTCATAAGGAAGGAGTAAGTTGGATAAGCTTCTTGGTCTTGGTCAATCAAACAAGTTCGGCCTCGGATACAATCGAACTGAAGACAATTTTAGTTCGGTTGGGACAGTTTTCGTGCCTCCGTCGGTATCTCCTCCTCCGACACCGGAATTCACGACAAGCAACGACAACAAGACTACTTCACCCTCCTCGGGATCGTCAAGCACTAAGGTATGTTTTCGTTGTAATTTTGCAGGGCACATTGAAAGAAATTGCAAGATTGGAGCTCAAAGATCAAATCAATCACATCTTGCAATTGCTACCAATGAGTTCACTCCCCGGAAACCAAAGAAGGACTTTTCAAAAGAAAAGAACATTGGTAGTACTTCAAACAAGACGATGACAAAAGAAAAAGATCAATCATACAAGACGTCTTCATCAAGGAAAATTTCTCAAACATTGCCAACATACTCTAAAACTCAAAAGGTTTGGGTATGCAAAGGTGAAATCTTTCATTGTCTTTAATCTTTCTACGATTAAATATTGTGTAGTTTATGTAGACTATTTTTCTTTCTTTGGGCCGACTCGTCAACCATCTTTGGGAGGTAAATGGTATATTTTCTTATTGGTTGATGATTTCTCTAGGTTTTCATGGGTAGCATTTTTAAAAGAGAAAGCTGATACGTTTGATTCTTTTCATGAGATTTGCCATCGTATTATGATTGAAAAGAATGAAAAGATCATTCGTGTTAGAAGTGATAGAGGTGGAGAATTCATTAATTCCAAATTCATTGATTTTTGCACTTCCAACGGCATAAAACATGAATTCTCGGCACCCTATACAACTCAGCAGAATGGTGTTGTTGAGCGCAAAAACAGGGTTGTTCAAGAGATGGCGCGTGTGATGCTTCATAGCCGGAATTTACCGCTATATTTTTGGGCTGAGGCTGTGAACACCGCTGTCTATGTCATTAATCGAGTGTATTTGCGCCCAGGAACTTTAAATACACCATATGAGCTGTGGTTTAGTAGAAAACCGGATATCAAATACTTTCGTATCTTTGGGAGTCGATGTTTTATTTTGCGTGATCGCGAAAATCTTGGTAAGTTCGATTCTCGAAGTGACAAAGGGATCTTTTTGGGTTATTCTACAAATAGCAGAGCATATCGGGTATTTAACATGGAATCTAAAACGATTGTAGAATCTATAAATGTTAAAGTAGATGAAGCTTTTCACTTTGCATCTGAAAAATCTACCCTCGATATCTCTCTTGATGATGATACTCCTGTAAGTGCATCTTCTCATGATAATACTTCCAATATTAATGATGCATCTAATGGTTCTTCAAGTTTATCTGATGTGCAGGAATCATCTCATGTACCTCCGAGTACTCCGTTACAACAAACGTTACGCATCTCCAAGGATCATCCTGAATCAAACATCATTGGAGACCCACAAGAAGGAGTCAAAACTCGGAGACAGTTGGTTTGTGGATTCGCTTGCTACGTTTCCTTGATCGAACCAAAGAACATCGATGAAGCTCTTCAGGATGACTACTGGATTAAAGCAATGCAGGAAGAGCTCCATCAGTTTGAGCAAAACAAAGTCTGGGAATTAACAAAGCCTCCAAAGCAACACAATGTGATAGGTACCAAATGGATTTTCAAGAATAAGAAAAATGAAGATGGTACCATCATCAGGAACAAAGCATGTTTAGTTGCTCAAGGCTACTCTCAAGTAGAAGGTATAGACTTTGATGAAACTTTCGCCCCTGTAGCTAGACTCGAGTCCATTTCATATATTATTCGCGATAGCTTGTCATTTTAAAATAAAATTGTTTCAAATGGACGTTAAGAGCGCGTTTTTAAATGGGTTTTTAAATGAGGAAGTTTATGTGGCTCAACCGAAAGGTTTTGTAGACTGTAAACTACCTAACCATGTTTTTCGTTTGAAAAAGGCTCTTTACGGTTTAAAACAAGCACCGCGAGCATGGTACGAAAGGTTGACAAAGCACCTATTGGATAAGGGCTATACTCGAGGGGGAGCTGACAGGACTCTCTTTGTGAAGCATTATCAAAATAACTTCATTGTTGCATGTTGGGTTATATATATAATAGATCTAAATAGGGGAAGAAACACCTAGAGGGGGGTGAATAGGTGTAAACGTATAAACACTCAAAAATCGTTGCGATAAAAACCCAATGCGGAAATAAAAATAACACGCAAGATTTTTACGTGGAAAAACTCCAAACCGGAGTAAAAAACCACGGGACCGATAACACGGCGAAATCCACTAGAATTAAAACACGTACAAGGTGATTTACCGTACACACTTACGACTCAACCTTTTTCATACGCTCCTAGAGGATCTTCTCCGCTCGCTCCACGACGCTTCTCGAATCCACGATCTGCGCCCAACGCCGAATCCACGACGTCCAACGTCGAATCCACGACGTCCGACCGAATCCACGGTCTTCACCCAGTAGCACCCTTCGAATCCACGAACGTGCCTCGCTCCGAATCCACGAGAGCGGTTGAACCTTGAATCCACAAGGACACGCGAATCCACGCGCCGATTTTGGGGTAAATCGTTGTTTTTGGGTGGTGATGATCCGCCGAATACTTAGATCAAAGATAGATCGGAAATACCATCTAAGTATTCATTAGTTTGATTCAACTCAAGATGTGAGTATGAAAACCTAGAATCAAACTAATCAATATAGATGAAGAAACATAGAGTATTCTCTAATGATTTCCTTTCTTCTCTATATGTGGATCTTAGGCCGTATAAAATGATATTGAAATATGACGGCTCTTTCGCGTAACCCTAGAAAAAGAGTCATAGGGTCTATTTATAGGTTAGAAACATTTGGAAGGAGATAAGAATCAAAAACCTAACATTTCTAGAATTTTGACGGACGGCGATCCGGATCGGATTTGGGCGATCCGGATTGCAGTAGCAATAAAGACGGTTTCCAGAAAACAAACGTTCGGGATCCGGATCGGAATGCCTGATCCGGATCGTTCATACATTTCAGAAAACTCAACGTTCGGGATCCGGATCGTGAGATGCTGTGATCCGGATTGAAGTAATGTATGAAACAACAACCTTCGGGATCCGGACTGTTGGCTCTGATCCGGATCCTGAACATGTCCGAACACCAGTTTTTGATTTTTATGCAATTAAAAATTCTTCCAGGTGTTTCTACACTACAAGAAGTATTCGGATCACAAATCAACTTTAGTTAAACATACCTGATCCTTTTGAATTCTTCTTTCTTGAAATTGAGTTAAAAGATCCAACTTTCTTCACCTTCAATCTTCAAGACTTGAACCTTTCACGAAACTACGCCAACTCAAATTCCGTAACAATCTCCCCCTTTGGCGGTTTCGTGACAAAACACAGATCCACTAAAGAAAATTCAAAAAGATATTTTTGTTGCTATCACCATACAACAAAAATTTACAATGGAGATCCAAAAATTTAAAAACATGAGATAAACTCCTAAAACAGACTCTAGACTTAGACATCTGTACTCTCTGCACAAAGAAATTATTCTTGACAAAAAGAGATCGTTAGATACCTCAAGAATATTTAGCATTCAAAACCTAACAGAGATAGAGTTTATGCTCATCATGACATTGAGTAATTCAGATATGTAATAAGATCACAATCAAACATTGACATATCTTCTAAGCAATAAAATTCCAAATGTCATAACTTTGCTTTGTTAGTAATCAAACAACTTGTTAGTAATAATACATGTCCAAATAGTTAGTCGAATAGTTAGTAGGAACATGCAACAAATCACAAGATAAAAACCAACGTTGTGATACTTACCCTGATGTTCCTCATTCACATCATCATTGTTCAATCATTGTTCAAGTTTTCTCTAAACTCTCTCCCCCTTTTTGTCACAAACAAAGCCAAAATTGCAAGTCAAGGAGAGTTAAAAAGTTTAAATTTTTTTCCTCAATGGTAATTCCCTGAGCACTGCCTCTTTTTCTTGCACCGGTTTTTCTTTTCGTTCCAATTGGACTTGGTTCCATAGGGGCTTTTCCTTTTTCAGCTGCAGTAGGCTTTGAAGCTTCAGCAGTTGCTTTCCCTTTGGAGATAATGGGAGCAGCTCCCTCGATTTCGATGTTATCCCAGTCGATCGATTCCGTCTCCGACTCCGTGTCGGAATCAACCTTAGTCTTCTTTGCTTTCTTAGCCTTCTTAGGCTTGGCAGTATCCTTGACATGTACCATGGCAGCAAGTAGGAAAATAATCCAAGTGATCACCATTGGTGCAAGTGCTTAATAGATTTAAAATCCTGTGAACAATAACTCAAGAACACATGAAAAATTATTAATTTTCAAAAATTTTAAAAAAATTGTACCCAAACAATCATAATCATGTAGAGAGACTAAGAATCAAATTAGTTTTGCAAAAGGACTTTTAAAAATAGATCAATTGCATTCTTTTCGAAAATCCTTATTATATGCCCTAAAACCGAAATTTTAGAAATCGAAGCCTAAAAATCCGTTAATCAGGAGAATACCTAGCATATAATCAAAACTAATCTACCCAGAGTTCTTATTTCAAAAGAAATTTGACCAAAAACCATCCACAAACGAAGTTGATCCAAGAAATTTATCACGTTTGAGGAGGAAAAGAGAAAAACGGTGAAAAACCGAGATTTTGATCAATAAAACTTACTTGTATTCGAAGAACTTGAGTTTGGAAAGCTCCAAGGTGCAATAGTTCTAGAGAGAGAGGCTCTAGAGACTTGAGAACAAAAGATTAAGGTAGAAGAAATCAAAACCCTCTTGTTCTTAATAAAACCCTAGCCGTGATCCGGATCGGATCGAGATTTCGATCCGGATCGGCCAGCCGCAGGAAAAAGCCTGCGTTCGGGATCCGGATCATCTTGCCCGATCCGGATCGGCTCCAACTTTTTCTTCAGAAAAATTTCAGAGAAATTCAAGAAAAACCAGAAAAAGATTGTAAGCACAATTGTGTATCAACTTTAAACAAAAATCATCGTTTCATACAACAAGAATTAGATTATGCCAAATCTATCAATAATATCCAAAAATGAAACGAGAAATTACAAGAATTAAATCCCTTAAAGTTGAACACCTTCAATTACATCTAACTTGATCTTATGAGTAATGCCTTTATCAAATCATCAGTTCGGTAAAGAAAATGAAATACAAAGATCAATAGATGTTTGAAATCCCAAATATGGTAGATAATTTTTCTAGACAATCTGTTGAAGAGAGTGGCTCTTTGAGCATCTTTCTTTAAAATCCCACCTTATACCAACCTTGAAATTTGACGGAGTCAAGTATTTCAACATGCATTTTACTTAATCAAAAATTGAACAACCATGCTTGGTATACATGTGGTAGCTGCACACAATACTCGGACGACCGAGGTGGTAGCTCTTTCCTCCATGTGGTGGTAGTTTTCACACTCCTCATTGGGATGTAACTCTTTCCACATCTTTTGAGCATTTTACATTTCTTTGACTCCCCCTCAATTGGCTATCAATTATTTAAGATATAAAGTATTCAACCAAAAATTGATCTCGATTTCATACTCGACTAAGCAGTCAAATAAGATAATGACTATACCAAGAGATCATTGAGAGAGAAATTGACTTTGATCACTTAGAAGATGATTTAATTAACATAAATGATCATTGCAACAGTGAAATATTATGATGGCAAAAGCATAATAAATTTCTAAATGTGCGAAAAGATGCAATTAAAGTCAATTATGATCTATGCTCAATTAATGTCCTATGTACAAACATGAACAAAACAAAACAAAAACAAAACCTATCCTAAGCAAAGGTTTCAAAAAGAAGTTTACTTCAAGGAAAGCATTCCAATTGCTTTTCGCAAATGAATAAAACGTTTTTGATCCAAAGGTTTTGTTAAAATGTCAGCTAATTGATCCTCAGTTGAAATATATGAAAGTTGAAGAGTATTTGATTCAACTAGCTCTCTAAGAAAATGATATCTAAGTTCAATATGTTTTGTTCTAGAGTGCAACACAGGGTTTTTAGAAATGTTAATTGCACTTGTGTTGTCACAAAGAATTGTTACCGAAGATGCTGAAATCCAGAAGTCGCTCAACACACTTTTCATCCAAATGAGTTGGGTTGAACAACTACCCGCTGAAATGTATTCCGCTTCGGCAGTCGAGAGTGCTATGCAATTCTACTTTTTACTGTGCCATGCAACAAGGCAATGGCCAAGATAGAAGCATGCACCACTCGTGCTTTTCCGATCATCCACTGATCCTGCCCAATCGGCATCTGAGTATCCAACAATATCCAAACTAGTTCCCATAGGATACCAAATTCCGAAATTAATTGATCCTTTGATGTACCGGATGATCCTTTTCACCGCTTTCAGGTGAACCTCCTTTGGTGCTGATTGATATCTCGCGCAAATCCCAACACTAAAGGATATATCCGAGCGACTAGCCGTGAGGTAAAGTAGACTTCCAATCATACTTCGATACAGTTTCTCGTCTACATTCTCACTTTGTGATTCACTTCCAAGTCCCTTGTGGCTAGTTCCCATTGGAGTCGGAAAATCCTTCGAATTTTCTAAGTCAAACTTTTTAACCAACTCCATTGCATACTTGGATTGACTCAAGTGAATACCTTCATCATTTTGTTTAATTTGCAATCCAAGAAAATAAGTCAATTCGCCCATCATGGACATCTCAAATTTGCTTTCCATGGTCTCCGCGAATTTAGAAGCATCATTATCTCTTGTTGCGCCAAATACAATGTCATCGACATAGATTTGTGCTACAATGAAATTGCTTTGATAATGCTTCACAAAGAGAGTCCTGTCAGCTCCCCCTCGAGTATAGCCCTTCTCCAAAAGGTGCTTTGTCAACCTTACGTACCATGCTCGCGGTGCTTGTTTCAGACCGTAAAGAGCCTTTTTCAAACGAAAAACATGGTTAGGTTGTTTATGGTCTACAAAACCTTTCGGTTGAGCCACATAAACTTCCTCATTTAAAAACCCATTTAGAAACGCGCTCTTAACGTCCATTTGAAATAATTTGATTTTAAAATGACAAGCAATAGCAAATACTATACGAATGGACTCGAGTCTAGCTACAGGGGCGAATGTTTCATCAAAGTCTATACCTTCTACTTGAGAGTAGCCTTGAGCAACTAATCGTGCCTTGTTTCTGATGATAGTACCATCCTCATTTTTCTTGTTCTTGAAAATCCATTTGGTACCTATCACATTATGTTGCTTTGGAGGCTTCGTTAATTCCCAGACTTTGTTTCCCTCAAATTGATGGAGCTCTTCCTGCATCGCTTTAATCCAGTAGTCATCCTGAAGAGCTTCATCTATGTTCTTTGGTTCGATTAAAGATACGTAGCAAGCGAATCCACAAACCAACTGCCTCCGAGTTCTAACTCCTTCTTGTGGATCCCCAATAATATTCGATTCCGGATGATCCTTGGAGATTCGTAGCGTTTGTTGAAACGGAGTACTCGGAGGTACATGAGATGATTCCTGCACATCAGATAAACTTGAAGAACCATTAGATGCATCATTAATATTGGAAGTATTATTATGAGAAGATGCAATGGCAGGTGAATCATCATCTAGAGAGATATCTAGGGTAGATTTTCCAGATCCAAAGTGAAAAGCTTCATCTACTTTAACATTTATAGATTCTACGATCGTCTTAGATTCCAAGTTAAATACTCGATATGCTCTACTATTTGTAGAATACCCCAAGAATATCCCTTCGTCACTTCGAGAGTCAAACTTTCCAAGATTTTCACGGTCACGTAAAGTGTAACACCGACTCCCGAAGATGCGAAAATATTTGATGTTGGATTTTCTACCACACCATAGTTCATATGGTGTATTTAACGTTCCCGGGCGCAAATAAACTCGATTAATTACATAGATTGCAGTGTTCACAGCTTCAGCCCAAAAATGTAGCGGTAAATTCCGCCTGTGAAGCATAACACGTGCCATCTCTTGAACAACCCTGTTTTTGCGCTCGACAACACCATTCTGTTGAGGTGTATAGGGTGCAGAGAATTCATGCTTAATACCGTTTGAAGTGCAAAAGTCAATGAATTTAGAGTTAACGAATTCTCCACCTCTATCACTTCTAACACGAATGATCTTTTCATTCTTTTCAATCATAATACGAAGGCAAATCTCGTGAAAAGAATCAAAAGTATCAGCTTTCTCTTTTAAAAATGCTACCCAAGAATACCGAGAGAAATCATCAATCATCAAGAAAATATACCATTTACCTCCCAAAGATGGTTGACGAGTTGGCCCCATTAAATCCATGTGTAAAAGTTCCAAAGGCCATTTTGTACCAACGTGGTTCAAGTTCTTGTGTGCAGTCCTGGACTGTTTTCCCTTTTGGCAACCACCACACACAATGTTTTGTTTAAATAGAAGTTTTGGAACCCCCTTGACCACGTCCTTGTTTGAAATTCTAGCAAGTTCCTTAAAATTTATGTGACCTAGCCTTTCATGCCAAATTGTTTCATTATTCAAAGAAACTAGATTACATTTTTCTGAAATTTTATTAGGAATAACATAGCAATTGTTTTCAGATCTAACCCCTTTTAAAAAGAAGACATGGTCCTTATCAGTTACAACACATTCAACAGATGAAAAGTTAACTGAAAACCATTGTCGCAAAGTTGACTTATGCTTATGAGGTTAGTCTTAAGACCATCAACAAATAACACATTATTTAGAACCGGGCCATCTGGAATAGCTACTGTTCCTTTTCCAACAATTTTGGAAGATCGACCGTCTCCGAAAACAACGAGTCCTCCGGAGATTTTCTCAAGATTTTGAAAACTATTTTTGTCACCGGTCATGTGACGGGAACACCCGCTATCCAGATACCGAGACGAACTATCATATGCATGCAAGGAAACATTGGTAACAAGACAAGGAAAGATTTCACCTTTGCGCACTCAAACCTTTTTGGAATGCGTCGGTAATGGTCGTGAAGTTATATGCCTAGGTGAAAGCGTCTTGTTAAAACGATTGCCGCTCCTTGATGAGGTCGTCTTGCGCGGTAAACTACCAAGGTTCTTTTCCTTCAATTGAATTGCAATTGATTTCCGAGGAATCACCTTTGTGGTAGTCATTGCAAGAGGTGTTTGAAGTGAGCGTTTGACTCCCGTCTTGCAATATCTTCTTATGTGCCCTGAAACACCACAACGAAAACATACCTTAGATCTTGACGATCCCAAAGAGGATGAAGTAGGTTTGTTGTCGTTGTTTGTCTTGAATTCCGGTGTCGGAGGAGGAGATACCGACTGAGGCACAAAAACTGTCCCACTCGAACTTGGACTGTTTCCAGTTTGAGTGTACCCGAGGCCGAACCGATTTGTTTGACCAAGACCAAGAAGCCTATCCAACTTACTCCTTCCTGAAGAGAATCGCTGCAAGTCATCCTTGAGTTGGAAAATGGTCTTTGTCATTTCCAAGTTATCCTGTCGAGCCTCGTTGTAGAGCTTTGAGAAGTGATCCGCTTTATCCTCCAGATTTGTATGTTCCTTCTCAAGAAGCTCATTGGACTCTTGAAGGGAAACATTTAGCTTTATCATATTTTCCCTTTCCACTTCAAGAGCGTTTGAGAGAGAAGTTGCTCTTTTTGCTTCTTCTTCAAGATCATGCAATCTCCCTCTCAAACTCTTGTTTTGCTTAGCCACTTTCTTTGAATCCCTCAAAAGTCTGTGGTAGGCTAGAGCAAAATCTTCACCTTCCGAATCATCCGATTCATTGTCCGTTGCAATCTTTTCAACAGTGGAGTTGGACAATGACTCGGACGTACTTGCCATGAAGCACATGAAGGGTGAAGATGTGGACGCGTGGAATGCCGTGGTGCTCTTTTCTTCATCACTTGAAGACGTCTCATTTGACGTTGAGTTGTCATCCCAAGTGACGACTTGCATCGCCTTCTTCTTTGCCGGATACTTGTTGGGACACTCCGTTGCAATGTGGCCGTAGCCTCGACATTTGAAGCATTGTAGTTGTCCCTCTGAACTTTTCTTATCCTTTGAGAAGTTCTCTTGCTTTCTTGACTTGTAACTTGAAGTACCCTTGCCTTTGTTCGACTTTCCGAAAGATGGAGATTTACTTGAATTACCCCTTCGAAAGTTGCGGCGAAACTTCCTTGTCAAGAGAGCGAGCTGCTTCTCAAATTCCTCCATAGAAAGGTTCTCGTCATCGTCTGAGGAGGATGTATCCGCGTCTTCTTCCTTAGTTGTTTTCAACGCATAACCTGAAGACTTAGAAGAGGATGCTTTTCCAGAAGAATTGTTAGTAGTAAATGTCATTTCATAAGTTTGTAATGAACCAACTAATTCTTCTACACGTATTTCGTCCGGGTGTTTAATAGTTTCAATGGCTGTAACCTTTGGGCGAAATCGTTCAGGAAGAGTTCTTAAGATCTTTCTTACAACCTTACATTCTGGAATCTTCTCTCCCAGGTTAGCACATGAATTTACGATGTCTTGCAATCGTGTATAGTAGTCCGTGAAAGATTCATTTTCTGCCATCAAGATAGAGTCAAACTTGCTCGTAAGCATTTGCAGTTTCTGAATCTTCACGAGGTTAGTTCCCTCATGTGTAACCTGAAGAACATCCCAGATTTCTTTCGCAGTCTCACATGCCGAGACGCGAGAGAATTCAGTTTGAGATAAGGCATTAAAAATAGCATTAATTCCCTTGCCATTGTAAGAAGATGAATCTAACTCTTCCTTGGTCCATTTCGACCTAGGTTTTAAGGTGCGAACATCAGAGATAATTTCAGTTGGATTAGTCCATCCTAATTCAATTGATTGCCACACCCTTTCGTCGATGGAAATTAAAAAGGCTTTCATCCGTACTTTCCAGTACGCATAATTTGTTCCATCAAAGAAAGGGGGTCGATTGATGTTTCCACCTTCAACCATTGTTTACAACCCTATTCCCTCTCTGATACCACTTGTTGGGTTATATATATAATAGATCTAAATAGGGGAAGAAACACCTAGAGGGGGGTGAATAGGTGTAAACGTATAAACACTCAAAAATCGTTGCGATAAAAACCCAATGCGGAAATAAAAATAACACGCAAGATTTTTACGTGGAAAAACTCCAAACCGGAGTAAAAAACCACGGGACCGATAACACGGCGAAATCCACTAGAATTAAAACACGTACAAGGTGATTTACCGTACACACTTACGACTCAACCTTTTCCATACGCTCCTAGAGGATCTTCTCCGCTCGCTCCACGACGCTTCTCGAATCCACGATCTGCGCCCAACGCCGAATCCACGGCGTCCAACGCCGAATCCACGACGTCCGACCGAATCCACGGTCTTCACCCAGTAGCACCCTTCGAATCCACGAACGTGCCTCGCTCCGAATCCACGAGAGCGGTTGAACCTTGAATCCACAAGGACACGCGAATCCACGCGCCGATTTTGGGGTAAATCGTTGTTTTTGGGTGGTGATGATCCGCCGAATACTTAGATCAAAGATAGATCGGAAATACCATCTAAGTATTCATTAGTTTGATTCAACTCAAGATGTGAGTGTGAGGACCTGGTTTTCCCTGATGAGATTACTGGCTGACCAGCAGCTTCTGGGGGGCCTTTGTGGCGTGTTGGTGGCGGTTGTACACCAATTGGACACTTTTGTTGGACTCGGAGTGTTAATTGGATCACGAGGGTAGTCAGAGAGCCCCATTTAATGCTTAGAAGTGGTTTCGCGCGCAAAGGATATTAAAATTGGACTCGGGGCGAAGTTTGGATCAAGGAACATCTTCCCGAAAATGCATTACTATTTTACTTTTCAAAAAGATTCAATTGACAAATTTAGAAAATTTGTAGAGACCATGTTGCGGAGATTCGAAGAAAAAGTCGACCACGTCGTCTCTCTTTGAGAGAAGTAGAGCGTGCGCAGAATGAAAGATTTCATGAATGGTTTACTGAACATGTAAGAATTATAAATTTATAAAAATATATAACTAATTTGAATTTGAGTATTTAGAAATAAAAATAAAAATGTTTACGATTTCAGTATCTAATTTAATGAAAATAACACATATTCACTATTTTATTTATGACTATAGGTTTTGAGATTGGAGAGGGATGGACATGTTCAGCATCTCAAAGAAGAGATTAGATGGCTAGCTCGTGGACCTAATGAAGTAGCAAAAAAATTTCGAGGGTTTAACATTCGTGGTTATAGATTCCGGCCAAAACGTTATGACAAAGAAACCCAAAATAGTGGAGTTTTTTTAACGGCAAAAACATCAAGTTATGCACGGGTTAGCGATAACAATCCAATTTTTGGAGATATCACTTACTATGGAAAGGTGTTGGAGATTATTGAACTCGATTATTGGGGAAAATTTTCAGTTGTGCTGTTTAAGTGTGAGTGGGTTGATGTCACTCATGGAAAAGGATTGAAAGGAGATGAGTATGGCTTCACTCTTGTAAATTTTTCACACTTGATACATACGGGCGAGAAATTGGAGGACGAACCATTCATCTTTGCGACCCAAGCTGAATAAGCATTTTATGTGGAAGATGAACTAAATCCTGGATGGTCTACTGTCATAAAGTTCAAGCCTAGAGATGTGTACGACATGGGTGACGACATTTTGGTAGATGTGGAAGATGAACCTTATCATGTTTCACTTCTGGAAGACTTGTTTGATAATCCACAAGATAGTCATTTTTGGGTTAGAACAGATGTTGAGGGAACAACTCGTGATGCCTGTAGTAGTTCTGTTAATTAATCATAGTGTAGTTGTTTAGATGAACCATTGGCGTGTTGTCTTGAATTTTATTGATTTCCTAAATTTTGAATCACATTGTTATATTCATGCTCTTTTGATGTTGCAAAATATATTGCTGACTCTCTCTCTCTCTCTCTCTCTCTCTCTCTCTCTCTCTCTCTCTCTCTCTCTCTTTTTGGGGGTCGTGTCTTCAGTTTTTACAAATGCAGCTTTGACCTAGTGATTTTTGGGGGAATTTTTTTTGTTCTTTTCACCAACAATCTTCATATTTGTTCAGGTTTACAAGTGTAGTAATATTTTTTATCATAGGAGATTATTTGCTCATTATAGTGGAACTGCAACTTTGTTTGATTCCTAAAGAAGCTTGGTACGTTTGAACTTATTTACTTCAATAAGAGTGCTATGTGTGGTTGTTTCCATCAGTTTATGGATAACATTTCTGGGCCATTTTTTGACCCTCCTGTTTTTGATTGCTTAGAGAGAGAGAGAGAGAGAGAGAGTTACTGCCTACACCTGGTATATATCTATATCAGCGCGACGCACCACTATCTATTACCTCAATTGATCTAATAGAAAATAATCCTAGATTAGTCTTAACATTCCCGCTTATATGAAAACAGTGCTGATAAAATAGATACAAAAAAAGGTAAAAGACAGAGATTCGATACATTAAATGGTTGATGCGAAGAAAATAACCCACTATCCCATTGAACCAAGAGGGTCTACAATCAGTTTTGACGTCGTAAGTACCAAATAATCTTAGAAAAAATCATTTCTAATCTTATTTACAATCCAACCATAGAAAAAATCATTTCTAATCTTATTTAATCTGTGAAGGGTGAAATTGAGGCTTTGGCATGGATCAGTGAGCCCACTACACTATTGCTTGCAGAGACCTAACCATAACTAGATAGTGTGTAACCATCTCTTACATAGTAGGTGAAGTTGGCCTGCACTATGTATTAACTGGTGACCAACAATAAGCATCAACAATCTCTTCCCCCTGAACTATTTAAATTTTAAGGGCCTGGTTGGGAACTCATAAACTAATAATTTTTTTACTTCAAAATTGATACATCCTAGTACAACATTACCTCATTTATTTACTGAATAGATAAAAAGAGGTTTTCTAACACATTGCTTGTTTATTTACTCATTTTTTTATCTCCTAAACCTTCAGATCTTAATGGTGATAAATGCAGTTGAAGTTTGCCTTTTGAATTTCCTAATGAATAGATAAATGCAGTTTACCTGTTCTGCTTAATGTTGTAAGCAACTCTGCTGTTATATCTTAACTCTGTAAAGGGTGATTTAGAACAATACAAATACTAATGAAGGAATTTGTTAATGCTGGTTAGAACTTGTTAAATTATGTGATTTTTGTAAAATGCTGGTTAGAACTTGTTACCTGTTAATGTGTTTATCCACCAAATTGTTCATTTTGGCTGCTGAAACTATGTGCAGATGACAAAGCGCAAAAGTATCCGAGTAACTCAAAGTGAAGAAGAATATTTTCCGGAGCCCCAATCTCCTTCAAATCCGCAAGCACAATCCGATGAACAAGCAGAAAATTCTACTCATTCGAAATCTTCTACAAATATTAATCAAGAAGGAGATGAAATGCTTATTGAAGGTATGAAATGAATATTTATTAATTAGTATTTCTGTAGTATTTCTGTCTTTTGTTCAAAGTTTTTCATTCCTTGATTGATGACTTCTGTTAACATGAATATTATTATATGTTGAAACTTTCTGACATTCATTAGTGCCCTTTGATATATTTCAGAGGTTCTGACATTCATTAGTGCCCTTTGAAACTTTCTGACATTCAAAGTTTTTTTTTTATCCCTCATATTTTAAGCGGGTTGAATCAAATATGCTAGGCCCCTGCAGGATTTCGTGTGGTACCTCTCTCTACCGGCAAGTCCTTTTCCTTCGCTGTAGCATCTTGGTATTCAAGGAGCTGCTGTTAGGAAGAAGTCCACCCGAAATACATTCACACGAGGAAATGAGAGAAAATATGAAGTTTATATATGATGTTTGTATCGACTCCGACGACATTCTCAATGTCAAAAAGGATCCTCGGCGAGGCGAGGCTGAAATTTCTTTCTAGTTATGGTAGAGCAGACCATCCATCCTTGAGTCAAATGTTTGATCCGGTCTCTGTCATATCCATACCCAGTCTTGCCTCCACCTACCGGCAATTCTCAAGGCCCAGTGCAAAACTGTTTCTATATATTTTTTTTTGTGAGAAAAAGAATTAGCTTTTTAGAACTTCGTCAAAAAGTGATTTTTGTGCTTCTCGTAGACTAGTAATTACTTTGATAAAGAATCAAATCAAGCAATTCTCTTTAGACGACAAGTATTAGAGAAAATAACCTTTCTATCTACAGAGTACAGACTGGCCCAAACTTACTTTTACCAAACAGCAGCAGCAGCAGACATGAACATATCTAACCCTCCACACGGCTAACAAACACAAAACCAACTGATTACACTTGCCAACGGAACGAAGGGAACCAAGGGAACGAAGTAACAAAATTATACATTTCTTCGATAAGTTTTTGTTCCTTGATTTATTTTGACATAAATAATCAATAATTAGAAATTTTGTTGATATTCATGAACGACTTTTAATCATTCCAGATATTTCTGCACTTGTTTTGCAATTATTATATCTTTATTGGAGGACTCTTGATTCCTTGATGTAGATTGATGTATTTTATAGTCAATAATGAGTTTATGACTTATACCAATGACTTTTGATCTTTCCAGATACTTTGGTTGTTTTAAATGTTTTTATCCTTGATTTAGATTTATATAAATAATTAATAAATACAATTTTTCTTTCATTCATTGAGGGCATTTGAGCTTCCCAGATACTTCAGCTCTGTATGAAAAAACTTTTGCTTTCTTATGTATGAAATTGACCTGTAAGCTAATTCTCTAAGACCATAACATTTTTTAGGACTTGAATCATGTATTCATTGATTGTTTGCTGCCTGATCACTCCCAAGTAAAGTCAATTTTATGTAGTTTTTAAGACTAACATTTGCTAGTACTTCATCTTTTAATTTGATAGTCATTACCATTTGTGCTTAACTATGTAGATGAGAATGGGCAAAGAAGACGCGGAAAAACTAAATTAGCTGATTTGTGGAACCTACCACAAGGGCAACGATTTGTTGTAGATTGCAATACTCAAGGGCAACCCGTCGGAAATGAAGGTGGATTGTTGGCTCAATTTTTGGGAACCATAGCAAGAAATGGAGGAATATGCACTTTAAGTCATAAAGATTGGAGATATGTTCAAAAGGCTGCTAAAGATAATATAATAGCACAAGTGAAGGTATTGACAAAAGCTTAGCATTGCATTTATTCATTAAATATTAAGTTATCAGTAATAGTTAGAACTCATTAGGAAATATTTTTAGAAAATCTATTTTAATACCTTATTTTCTAAATGTAGGGAAAGTTTCTATATCCAGTCAGAATTGAAAAGTGGATCTTGAAGTCAACCGGGAGAAAGTGGAAGGATTATAAGTGCGATCTTAAGGCCTCGCACTTTGATGAATATGCTAGCTTGAAGGAGTTATATAATAAAGTACCTAAAGATGTGATTAAGGATCAATAGAATTATCTTGTAGACTTTTGGAAATCAGATGAAGGAAAGGTATAAGTTGTCTTATTGCTGAAAAATTTGAGTTGTTTATTGTATTAAATTGCTTTAGTGTACGATTCTATGTGGCTTTAAGAGTTATATGTCGCAGATACGCAGCGCAAGAAATAAAATGAACCGTACAATGCTAATGGCGACTCACACTGCAGGAACAAAAAGTTTTGCTCGTGTTGCAGAGGAAATGGTAATTTCTATCATATAAAAGTGATTGATAGTGTTAATTTCTTACATTTGTCTTACTAGTTTTAATATGTAATTATTCTAACTATATTATGTTTATTTTAGAGGAAATATCATCCACAAAAGAAAGAGCCTCAACGTGCTGAAGTTTATTTGAAAACTCATGTGTTCAAGGATGGAACATTCATGGATGGAAAAGCAGCTGTATAATTTTAATTTCATGCTTTTAAAAGTATTTTGAATTAAAACTATATTTTAATGGTTTCTTATATAACATAGCTATTCCTTGTAGGATGACTTGAAGAAAAAGCTAATTGAAACCTCGGAGGGGTCAACATCACAAGGAAAGGTTGCATGGCAAGGTGATCCTTATTCCGAAATCATAGGAAAGGACAAGCGTGGATATGTGCGTGGTGTAGGATTAGGTCCTACGCCTAAAGATATATTCAACTCATCTTGTTTGCGTCGGTTTGAGGGTTTAAGAATGACAAATTTTGACGAGACAATAGTTGAAGAAAATATGCGTCAAATGAAGGAGCATATGGAGCGATTGGAGATGCAAGTACAGGACCAAAACAAAATTATCTTAGATCAAAATAGTTCTATTGCTGAGTTGAAATATATGGTGCAATGCTTGGCAAAGGTCTTATTTTGCTTTCTCTCTCTTTTTTTTTTTGCATCAAAGTGTTTGCAAGTATGTATCTAATAGACCAGCTTTGGTAATATGATTATGTATCTAAAATATTGTTGCAGGAAAGAACAGCGGAAGAGCACCAAAAGATGGTTCGAGAAACTCTAAAGCGAGATGAGAAGCGGCACAAACGAATTAAAGATGCTGGAATTGATTATGAATGCCCAGAACTTGTAAGTGAACATCTCTTTCTCCTTAATCATGAAGTTATTTTGTTCTTTTTCTTGCTTAAAACCTTTGTGGATGAGAAAGTTATTTTTTTGATAAAATTAGTGGATGAATTTTAAGTCTAAAATACAAGATTTACATTCCTTTTGGAATATAGAAGTATCATTGCTCATTTTGCACTGCTACCTATTTCTAACAGAACTAACAATAATTTCTTATGCCTACCACTAACCATAACAATAATGTGCATGAGCAGGAGCATTATCGCTCTAATTTGTTTGCTCAAGGCTCTCTCCATAGTTAATTTAATTTGGCATGCAATCTCCTACTTTTGTTGAGTTTTCAGATTAATGTCTTTGTAATCGGCACCTCAAAATTCAAGTTCTAGACAATTGCCATTCTGAATACAATCTAATGGTATCCTGCAGTTTCTGGTTCATTTAAGATCAAATGCACTTTGTGTTACTTGTAATGTAATTTGTTTCTTATTAGTACCCTTGTTCTCTCCACCTCCTCTTCTTCCAGTCTGTGAATTGTTCCTGTGAAAATGTTCAGTTTAAATTCCAAAATATTAGTGCTGGTTAGATTCCAAAATCTGAATGCTGGTAGAATCTTTCACTAGGACTACATTATGTCTAAATCAAAAGATAATTTCTTCACCTTGTTCTAAATCCTTTTATAGTGTTTCACCGTACCATATTCATGCTGTTAAACTTTAGCGCTTTGTCCAAGTTTAATATTGAATGTTTGTTTTGCGATGGTTTAAGAATTATTGGAATTTCAGAATACTACTATGAGCAGTTATTACACGCAAAAGAGTGGCCAGTATAGTTAGTAGTGGGCATAAGAAATTGAGATATACCAAGTTAACAAATGTGCATTGCTATACAAATGAGATAAGCTCCATTCATTCAAACCCAACAGCATGGTCTTGCAATAATGAAATCAGAGTTTCTTTACTGCTTTCCATTCATTTCATTGTTTGCCAACATTATCCAGTCCAGCTACCTTTATGATGTGCTTTGACAATGCATTAACCATAACAGATGAACACTTAACAATGCCAGCAAATGCTATCTTGGTAGGCATGTAATGACATTTTTGTTTTCTATGATGATAGCTGTATGGAGCCTTATATGTGAGAGTTACAATGCAACCATAGTTGTTCAGAGTTGTGTGAGATTACATGGTTCATGGCTGAAGCTGTTTTCTAAACACGCATGTTATTCATTAATAGTTTGTTAAAAAGTCCTTTGCCACTTTATATCATGTTGTGTCCTAGTATCTTATAGTTTTTGTGACAATTATGAGCTAGCTTCTTCGTCGCTCGTTATGCTATCGTTGCAATGTTGCACATGTTATCTTGGAAGATATTTTGTACGTAGACAATCACATAAAATAAATCATAGCTGTTCTCGCGGTGTATATGGTAGATTCGAATTAACTGATCAGTTTGGAGCTAAATATAATGCTTGCTAATTGGATTGTTGTCTATGTTAGCTGATTTGTCCAGTCTCTAAGAAATTGCTATGTCTTGTCGTTCATAGTCATGATCTTCTTTTGTGATCTTTGTTAGGCTGAATTATCTTGTAGAATACTACAGTTTACAAGTTAAGATTGCCCCCACCCTCATCATGTTCGTATATACTTCTGGATACTATATAAATTTTGCTATGGAAGAGTATATTGCGATTTGTTTGATGTTGTACATGCTATTGATCAGTTCTGGCATGAAAACACCTTGTTCTCCACTCTTATCAGATAACAGCTATCCTTTCATGAATTGAATCCTCTTATACCATTGTAAAGAATGCCAAGTTCATTTTTTGTGTTAAAACCTTAAATGTTTATGTCTTAGATTTGGAAAACCTTTATTGCATGATCTGTAAGGTTTATTACCTATCTTGTTAGTGCAGAAAACTTAATAATGCCAGATGGGTTTTTTTTTTTTCTACAGCTCTCAAGCGCACAGGATAACTCAAAGCTTAAAAGGCTTAAACGCTCTAAGAAAATTGTAAGTTCTCTTTTTTCTTCTTACTTAAATTTATATACCAAAAAGAGATGCATGTATCAAATTGTATTTTAAGTTTGATAATCTTTCACTTCAATAATGTCTTGTTCATTGTCAAGTAATGCCATTTTTTTAGGATGAAATGATAATCTAATACTAAAAAATATATTCTTTCAGGTTTCAGACGCATCCAGCGCTCATAATATTCATCCACAATCTCATTGCCCATCTGGTAAACATTAAACTTATCTTAATTAATTTTTATGTTAAAAGATTATTTGACTAATCTATTATTAACTTGAGTATTATTGAATTTGCAGGTTCAACATGTTAATTGCGGAGCTCATTAAGACTAGATCTGATATGATATTTTTACTTTTTGTTATCATTTGTCTTCCTCCTGGATTAAAAAACTTGCATTTGTTAGTACTGTGATTTAGTGACTAAATACTCATTTAAAGATATGCATATACTACTTTGAGACATTTTGGTGTTAATTAGCATTTTTATGTGCTGAAATGGGACATTTATTAAGTGTCACTAAAATAAAAAAAAAAAAAGTGTTGCTAGATTATAATTTTGTAGCATTTTTATGTGCTGCTAAAAGCTTAAACAAGTGTCGGTAATTTAGCAGCACTCATTTTAAATTTATGTGCTGCTAAAAGTTTAAACAAGTGTCGGTAATTTAGCAGCACTCATTTTAAATTTATGTGCTGCTAAAAGCTTAAACAAGTGTCGGTAATTTAGCAGCACTCATTTTAGGTTATACCGTCACTCTTAAAAACTGTCGCGATATACCTAGCGACCCCACATATAGCAACACTTTTTAAAAGTGTTGGTAAGTTAGCCAGCAGCACTTTTTTTGACATATACCGTCACTTAAAAGTGTCGCTATATACCGTTTTTGTTGTAGTGAAGTTTATAAGAAATAGTGACGTTTATTACAGAAACATTTGATCTGAGAGAAATCCATCTTTTTAATGATTTTTAGTCTTTATAGGAAACCATTTGAAAACAAGTTTTATGTCCAAACCTCGAAGAGCTAATGCCCTCGTCCTATCAAACAAGAACAGACTCAGGCGACCCTGCGAGGCTTGGAAGAAAACATTGGCTGACTAAAATCATGTGTTCGTCCAAAAAGGATCTGGGTTCAAGGTCCTGCTAACACACGTGCACCACGATCACAACACGGTGGTGACGAGAAGAACAGCGAAACTAAACTCTTGGGACCACCATTCATCTGAAACGGCTCCCAAACACCAACACTGGCCTAACCCAGCCACCAGACCCCACTCGGCCCCCGGCCCGAGTGCAACACCTATCCCACAACACCCTGACCACTCGGCCCACTACCTGGGCGAGGAACTCTATGTCCAGAAGGATATGCAATGTGTGGGATGTCTAAAGCATAAAAGAACCTAGCCAAGATTAAGGTTCTCTATTGGTCTGGTTAAACACATGCAACATATGACAGGGCTGCTAGTCAAGGTTCCAATAATACACTTACTAGCATGCAAATCCTATCATAATAGAAGTAGAAGGAAGTCCGTAGACTTGGAGAGAAAACCAACCCACCTCTGCTCGCCACCAATTGCTTGTCGACACTTGCAATTGGGCTCAGCGGGATTACCTTGCCTCCACGGGGTCCGCACGCAAACGAAGCACGGTGCCAGAATCCGCACGCAAATCGGAGCACGCCGTGACCAACCATAAGACCGCGCGCTCCGCGGATGCCCCGAAGCCAACCCGCGGCTCAACGCGGCGGAGAAACTCACAACCAGCCTCGACGGAAGCTAAAAACAGCACAACAACCGCCAGGAAAGAAGAAATCGCAAAATCAGTCAAATGGTCAAAAACCGAGCATCCGGAGGCGAAAAACAGCCTCCGCCGGCTAAAAACTGTGCCCGACGGCGAAAAACAGCTCCGTCGGCGAAAAACTGCGCCCGACGGCAAAAAACAGCTCCGTCGGCGAAAAACTGCTCGCGGCACGCACGCAAAACTGCACAAAAAATCACTCGCGAAAACAGCAGGCGAAAACTCGCGAAAAACTGCTCGAAAACCGCAAGCGAATCTGCTCGCGAAAACAGCGAAAGCTGCGAAAACCGCTCGCGAAAACTGCTCGCGAAAACAGCGGAAAACGCCCTGCGAAACTGCGCGCAAAATCAGCGGAAAACAGCAAAAACTGCGCGCGAAACCGCTTGCAAATTTGCTCGCAAAAACTTGCGAAAACAGCGAAAAATAGCAAGCGAAACTGCACGCGCACGCGCTCGACGAGCCGCTGCCAGCAAAACCGACCGCGCAGCACAGCCAGCCGCACGGCCCGGCAGGCCTGCCGCGCGGCGGTGGGCCGACCGCGCGGCGCCCCGCAGCGCCGCGCGCGCACAATCGGTTCCGCGGCGCTGCGCGCCCAGCTCGCAGCCTGCGGCACCGCGCGCACCACGCGCGCGGTCCGCAGGGCTGCGCGTGGCCCGCGCTGCGCCCACGGCGCTGCGCGCGGCCTGCGCAGGGCCCGCGGCACCGCGCGCGGCCCGCAAGGGCCCTCGGTGGTGCGCGCCCTGCGCGCGGCCTGCGGCACCGCGCGCGTATCGCGCGCGGTCCGCAGGGCTACGCGCGGCCCGCGCAGGGTCCGCGGCAACGCGCGCGGCCCCCAGGGCCCGCGGCGGTGCGCGCCCTGCGTGTGGCCGGTGGCACCGCGCGCGCCTCGCGCGCGGTCCGCAGGGCTGCGCACGCCCGCAGCGCGCATTTGCGCGCGGCCAGCAGCGCCCGCGCGGCGCTGCACCAGGGCGCAGCGCCCTGGTGCCTCCCGCGCACGCGGGTGTGCCCCACGGTGCTGCCAGCCCTGCAGCACCCTGGCGGCTGCTGCGCGTGGCGCCCTTGTGCGCCCGCGCAGTAGCAGCGCCGGCCGCGCGTGCGCCATTGCGCGCGCGCGCGTCTCCCACGGCGGCAACCCACCCCCCGCGCAGAAATAAAAAATAAAATAAAATAAATCCAATAAATCAACCAAAACACCGAAAACCCAACAATCTGCAAATTTGCTTACCTCGCCGCCGCACGTCGCACGCCCACGAGCTCCCCTCGGCCACCAATGGGGAGTCCAAAAACCAAGAATGCCTTCAAGTCCTCTCTTTTCCTCTTCTTTTCCCTCTCCTTCTTCCTTTTTCCTCTCTTTTCTTCTTTCTTTTTCCTTGTCTCTCTTTTCCTTTCTTCTCTGCTACAGAGGGAGGTGGGGTTGGGGATGAGGGTGACGAGGCAAGTGGATAAGGTAAATATATATAAAGCTACAAGTGCTTTATTAAAACTAATTAACAAACTTAATTAGTTAGAGAGGAGCTTAATTTTAAAACCAAAATAATTCCACTTACCTCATTACACCACCCTCAACCTCAAACTCACAGCCACCAAGCAAAAGACCCAAAAAGAAAACAAACTAATTAATTAACTCATTAAAATAATCCAAAAAGCCCAACTCTAACTCATTTTTTGCCTTCGGGCCCTCCGCCGCCGTCCGGAACCTCCCGAACTCCGCTGTAAATCGAAAGTACATGCGCTCACAGCTTTTTCTCTTCAAAAAGCTCATCCGTTGAGTCGGGGTGCTCAAATCAAAAACCGGCTCCGAAATTGTCAGTTCCGACTCACTTTTTGCCTCCGGATCCTCCGCGTCAGTCCGGGACCTCCCGAACTTCGCTGTAATCTGATAATATACCTGTTCCAAGTGTTCCCGAATTTTCTGTACTTCACTGTGAGATCGGTAAATTCCCAAATCCAATCCTCAATCGGCGCACTATGCCGGAAAAGTCCCGAATCGAGCTGGGACTTCTGCGTTGATCCAAATCAACCCGACATCAACAGTAAACCCAACGCAACATGCCCGAGGCAAACTCTCTGCTCTACGACACCATGTGCGGTCGGCGCGCCATCCGAAGACCCGGTACTCTACACTCTCCCCTCCTTCAAAAGGTTTCGTCCCCGAAACCAAAACACACCTCCTACCACAAAGAAGCCCTACATCAGGAACATCATCAACCCCAACTCTCTATTTGGAAAGCCGCCGGAATAGCGAAAAGTCCGAAAATTCCAAAAGACCGATGCCTTCACCCCAATCAATCAAGAACAGGTTACAGCATCGTCTCCATTTCTGGAGTAGCCCTTTTGAAATTTTCGTCCCGTTTGCCCATTTCGGCGTCAAGACGAGAAAACAAGGAGAGAGGTGTTGAAGCTGTCCCTGCTGTGGCTGCAACCCAAAAACTACAATCTACCAACTCGAACCATGCAGGGTGCAAAACTCTGATCTCAAAAACTAGGAAAGGAAGTCATACCAAGTACCAAGTACCAAGCGATCCGCTAACCTGGCGCCCACCAATCGGGCAACCCCAAACTTATCCTCTCGATGTGGGTGGCCGTCGTCCTGACTGCCTCGACGTCGTGGCCTCATCTGGCTGGCGGTAAGTCGGAGGAGCTCCTTCTTCTGGAAAAGGTAGCGGGAGTGCCGTCGCAAGCGGCATTACCGTAAGTACTGCTCGAGGGCATGCTGCCTGAAAATGTCCAGTCTGTCCACACGAAAAGCATCGCCCCTGCCTATGGTCACACTGCTGCACTACATGTGGTCCACCGCAAATGACACACACATCCTGGTACTGCTGCTGGTGCCTCGGCTGTGGGGGACCTTCTGATCTCAGTCTCCTCTGAAATCCACTACCCTCAGACTGGGATTGTGGCGGCCTCGGGGGTCTCGATCTACTCGACTGTCCAAAATCAGGCGGCACTGGATGCCTGACCCCGGAGCTGGCCCCTGGCGCTCCGTCCCTCTCTGACATAACCGCCGTGCCCCGGGAAACCCACCGAGCATGCTCTATGGCTGCATCCAAAGTCGGTGAGCGGTGCGAGTGAACAAGGTGATAGACATCCTAGTGCAGACCTCTCTCAAACAAATCCACCCTCTGAGCCTCATCTGGGGCGACATGTGGCACACTGTTCAACAACTTCTGGAACTCCTGAATGTACTCCTGAAGTGATCGATCACCCTGCTGCAATCGTCGAAGATCCCCTTCTAGCTTCTGTTTTGCACTATCAAAAAAATAGGCCCCGCGCAGCAAAGCTCGAAATTCTGGCCACGTCATCAACTGTACTCCGGGTGGTCCCACTGGACGAACTCGACGCCACCAAGTCTCGGCGTCCTTCTCCAAAAAGTGTGCCCCCAAATGTACCTGATGTTCTTCCTTGATGAAGAGGTTCTCAAACAGTTTCTCCATGGCTGCGATCCAGTTCTCAACCTCCCACGGCTTCGAACTCTGACCTGAGAACCGCGGGGGATGAAACTGACTGATAAAGGACAAGCGATCAGTGAGCTCCCTCTGCTCCGTCTCTGACAATGGGGCGATCTGCGACGAGGTCGACGAAGTCGCTACTGGAGGTGGTGCTGAAGATGTCCTCTGCTCAAGCAATCTCATCGTACGCTCCATGTTTTCCTCCTGGCGCTTGGCCGCCTCCTCCTGGCGCCGCAACGCCTCCGACATCTGGGCCAACTGAGCCCGTAGCTCCTGTACCTCACTCTGCCTGGCCTGCTCGGCCTCTCGCCGCTCGGGTTCCTCAGCTGAGGTCGGACGCCCTCTCGTCGCCGTCCGACGTCTCGGCGGCATCGCAAGTAACTGAAACAAAAGCGAACATCAGGACACAACAACCATACAACCCAATCCAGTGAAAGTCTAAGACTTGTTGTCCTCCCTAAAGTATTATATTGTCTGCAGCCAACATAATCACCTTTGAGAGAATAACAAGTAAAATCACTCGTCCCATCCCTTGGGAGAGGTAAAAACTCAATCAGGACTCTCGCTAAGGTCACGACTCTCACATAGTCATCCTAATGTCCAACCACAAGCCTAGGGTTTCTAAGTCCTCAATGACCTACATCCTAGGCTCTGATACCACTCTAATCTGTCACGCCCCGGGGTCGAAACTGCGACCCGGGCTCGCTAACAGATCCGCCATCTGTACGGAAACTGCCGTACAGACGAAGCGTCTAGCCTGCAAAAGACAAAACTACAGCTACACAGATATCAGAGCGGATAAGAAAGCTGTAATATAAAATCTCACTACTAAAAGCCGAAAAGGAATACAAGCTCCATCTCCCGAATACAAGGTGATACAAAAGAAATCCACCTATACAACATCTACAAATCCAAAAGGGAGATAGCTAAACTAGAAATATAACAAAATCCCACAATCCGGGATGGTACATCTACCTCACTCTAAGGTAACAATGCTGGTAGGGAACTATCTCGTGACTCCCTGTCTTCGGTCCGTCAAGCAAGCTCGGGCAGGAACGGAAGAAAAAGCCTCAGCAACCTGTCACCGATAGAGGGTGTGAGAACTACATCCTATAGTAGTTCTCAGTGGGTACCGTCTCCAAGAACCACGGTCTGCCCACTAAGTCTACTAGAGGCATAAGATAACAGAAAAGACTGCAATAATGAAAAGTAAGCTGGAAAGTATCTACAGCTATCATGCCTCTATCTACTATGCTCAAAGGAAAAGAACACAGACGATGGTATGCATCCACTCACTACTGACAATATGTCATAAGTACTATGCTCAAAGGACAACTCACTAAGGCACAGTAAGCATACTCTCTCACATAACACCCAATCTCCATGACTGCCTCAAAGGGTCCAGTCCAGCCTGCGCTCCACTACTGCCACTACGCCCAAACAGGACTTGGTCTTACGTAGGGTGTCCTACACGGACTATCACAATCTCAAGCGAACTCTAGTGTATCAACTAGTCGCATCATCGCAGCCTCGTCAGGCTCGGTATCATCATCGCACCCGGGGCGTAGCTCGAGGGGAGCGACCCCACCGAACTCAAGTATCACAAGTATCTCATAACTGGCATGAAATGCCAGGCTCAGCAGGCTATAATCCACGATCAAACAGATCGGTATCTCAAAGCTCGAAACACAACTCAGTCGGAAATGAACCTCGACTCGAATATGAAAAGCCCAAGCACTCTCACGGCTATGTCGGAGAACCCTCAACGACTCAACTCACAACACTAACTCACAGCTGGGACCGCCGTCACTCCAAACGGCTCCCACAACAACACCCCACTCATAGGCGAGAAGAACCGACTGACGCGGCAAAGATCCGAAAATCCCGATAGACCGGTGCCTATAACCCCAATCAAACAAGAATAGACTCCAGGCTCAACCTATCGAAGTTCTCGATCCTTTATCGTTCAGGGATTCGGCCCCTCTCGGTTAAAGTGGGAACTAACTCAACTAACAAACTCACGGCTGGAGATGCTCCACAGCCAGATCCGCGTAGGGTCCAAAAACCCGGGAGACTAATACCTACGTCCCCAAGAAAGAAAATCAGCCCTTAGAACCCAGATCCCTCGAATCATCTCGGGTGGATAAGTTTATTAGAAACAGTGACGTTTATTACAGAAACATTTGATCTGAGGAAACCATTTGAAAACAAGTTTGATGTCCAAACCTCGAAGAGCTAATGCCCTCGTCCTATCAAACAAGAACAGACTCAGGCGACCCTGCGAGGCTTCGAAGAAAACATTGGCTGACTAAAATTATGTGTTCGTCCAAAAAGGTTCTGGGTTCAAGGTCCTGCTAACACACGTCCACCACGATCACAACACGGTGGTGACGAGAAGAACAGTGAAAACTAAACTCTTGGGACCACCGTTCATCTGAAACGGCTCCCAAACACCAACACTGGCCTAACCCAGCCACCAGACCCCACTCGGCCCCCGGCCCGAGTGCAACACCCATCCCACAACACCCTGACCACTCGGCCCACTACCTGGGCGAGGAACTCTATGTCCAGAAGGATATGCAATGTGTGGGATGTCTAAAGCATAAAAGAACCTAGCCCAGATTAAGGTTCTCTATTGGTCTGGTTAAACACATGCAACATATGACAGGGGTGCTAGTCAAGGTTCCAATAATACACTTACTAGCATGCAAATCCTATCATAATAGAATTAGAAGGAAGTCCGTAGACTAGGAGAGAAAACCAACCCACCTCTGCTCGCCACCAATTGCTTGTCGACACTTGCAATTGGGCTCAGCGGGATTACCTTGCCTCCACGGGGTCCGCACGCAAACGAAGCACGGTGCCAGAATCCGCACGCAAATCGGAGCACGCCATAACCAACCACAAGACCGCGCGCTCCGCGGATGCCCCGAAGCCAACCCGCGGCTCAACGCGGCGGAGAAACTCACAGCCAGCCTCGACGAAAGCTAAAAATAGCACTACAACGGCCAGGAAAGAAGAAATCGCAAAATCAGTCAAACGGTCAAAAACCGAGCATCCGGCGGCGAAAAACAGCCTCCGTCGGCTAAAAACTGCGCCCGACGGCGAAAAACAGCTCCGTCGGCGAAAAACTGCGCCCGACGGCGAAAAACAGCTCTGTCGGCGAAAAACTGCGCCCGACGGCGAAAAACAGCTCCGTCGGCGAAAAACTGCTCGCGGCACGCACGCAAAACTGCACAAAAAATCGCTCGCGAAAACAGCCGGCGAAAACTCACGAAAAACTGCTCGAAAACCGCAAGCGAATCTGCTCGCGAAAACAGCGAAAGCTGCGAAAACCGCTCGCGAAAACTGCTCGCGAAAACAGCGGAAAACGCCCTGCGAAACTGCTCGCAAAATAAGCGGAAAACAGCAAAAACTGCGCGCGAAACCGCTTGCAAATTTGCTCGCAAAACTGCGAGAAACGGCTTGCGAAAACAGCGGAAAACAGCAAGCGAAACTGCACGCGCACGCGCTCGATGAGCCGCTGCCAGCAAAACCGACCGCGCGGCACAGCCTGCCGCACGGCCCGGCAGGCCTGCCGCTCGGCGCTGGCCCGGCCGCGCGGCGCCCTGCAGCACTGCGCGCGCACACTCGAGTCCGCGGCGCCCCGCAGCACCGCGCGCGCACACTCGAGTCCGCGGCGCTGCGCGCCCAGCGCGCAGCCTGCGGCACCGCGCGCACCACGCGCGCGGTCCGTAGGGCTGCGCGCGGCCCGCGCAGCGCCCACGGCGCTGCGCGCGGTCCGCGCAGGGCCCGCGGCACCGCGCGCGGCCCGCAAGGGCCAGCGGCGGTGGGCGCCCTGCGCGCGGCCTGAGCACCGCGCGCGCATCGCGCGCGGTCCGCAGGGCTGCGAGCGGCCCGCGCAGGGCCCGCGGCACCGCGCGCGTCCCGCAGGGCCCGCGGCGGTGCGCGCCCTGCGGGCGGCCTGCGGCACCGCGCGCGCCTCGCGCGCGGTCCGTAGGGCTCCGCACGCCCGCCGCGCGCATTTGCGCGCGGCCAGCAGCGCCCGCGCGGCGCTGCACCAGGGCGCAGCGCCCTGGTTCCGCTCGCGCACGCGGGTGTGCCGCACGATGCTGCCAGCCCTGCAGCACCCTGGCGGCTGCTGCGCGTGGCGCCCTTGTGCGCCCGCGCAGTAGCAGCGCCGGCCGCGCGTGCGCCATTGCGCGTGCGCGCGGCTCCCACGGTGGCAACCCACCCCCCGCGCAGAAATAAAAAATAAAATAAAATAAATCCAATAAATCAACCAAAACACCGAAAACCCAACAATCTGCAAATTTGCTTACCTCGCCACCGCACGTCGCACGCCCACGAGCTCCCCTCGGCCACCAATGGGGAGTCCAAAAACCAAGAATGCCTTCAAGTCCTCTCTTTTCCTCTTCTTTTCCCTCTCCTTCTTCCTTTTTCCTCTCTTTTCTTCTTTCTTTTTCCTTCTCTCTCTTTTCCTTTCTTCTCTGCTACAGAGGGAGGTGGGGATGGGGATGAGGGTGACGAGGCAAGTGGATAAGGTAAATATATATAAAGCTACAAGTGCTTTATTAAAACTAATTAACAAACTTAATTTGTTAGAGAGGAGCTTAATTTTAAAACCAAAATAATTCCACTTACCTCATTACACCACCCTCAACCTCAAACTCACAGCCACCAAGCAAAAGACCCAAAAAGAAAACAAACTAATTAATTAACTCATTAAAATAATCCAAAAAGCCCAACTCCAACTCACTTTTTGCCTTCGGGCCCTCCGCCGCCGTCCGGAACCTCCCGAACTCCGCTGTAAATCGAAAGTACACGCGTTCACAGCTTTTTCTCTTCAAAAAGCTCATCCGTTGAGTCGGGGTGCTCAAATCAAAAACCGGCTCCGAAACTGTCAGTTCCGACTCACTTTTTGCCTCCGGATCCTCCGCGTCAGTCCGGGACCTCCCGAACTTCGCTGTAATCTGATAATATACCTGTTCCAAGTGTTCCCGAATTTTCTGTACTTCACTGTGAGATCGGTAAATTCCCAAATCCAATCCTCAATCGGCGCACTATGCCAGAAAAGTCCCGAATCGAGCTGGGACTTCTGCGTTGATCCAAATCAACCCGACATCAACAGTAAACCCAACGCAACATGCCCGAGGCAAACTCTCTGCTCTACGACACCATGTGCGGTCGGCGCGCCATCCGAAGACCCGGTACTCTACAGGTTGTCACTACAGTGGTAGTGCCAGTGGCATACTAGTGACAGCAGGACCTTGAACC
The DNA here is from genome assembly GCA_029204045.2 of Tillandsia leiboldiana. Lineage (NCBI taxonomy): Eukaryota > Viridiplantae > Streptophyta > Magnoliopsida > Poales > Bromeliaceae > Tillandsia > Tillandsia leiboldiana. The sequence continues at coordinate 45,341 of JAQNDB010000985.1, forward strand.
CAGAACCTTTTTGGGCGCACACATGATTTTAGTCAGCCAATGTTTTCTTCCAAGCCTCGCAAGGTCGCCTGAGTCTATTCTTGTTTGATAGGACGAGGGCATTAGCTCTTCGAGGTTTGGACATAAAACTTGTTTTTAAATTATTTTTCTAAAAAGACTAAAAATCATTAAAAAATGGATTTCTCTTAGATCAAATGGTTTTCAGTAATAAATGTCACTGTTGCTTATAAACTTACCCACTCGAGATGATTCGAGTGGTCTGGGTTCTAGGGCTGATTTCTTTATGGGGTCGAAAGCGAGTCGGAAGCAACGGGAGGCTACGCCTATAGCCTGTTCTTGTTTGATTGGGGTCGTAGGTATTAGTCTCCCGGGGTTTTCGGACTCTTCGTGGATCTGGCTATAGAGCATCTCCAGCCCGTGAGATTTGTAGGTTGAGATGGGTTCCCACTTTATCCGAGAGGGGCCGAATCCCTAAACGGTAAAGGATCGAGAACTTCGATAGGCTGAGCCTAGAGTCTGTCCTTGTTTGATTGGGGTTCTAGGCACCGGCCTAACGGGATTCTCAGACCTTTGCTGCGTCAGTCGGTTCTTCTCGCTTATGAGTGGGGAGTCGTTTTGGGAGCCGTTTGGAGTGACGGCGGTCCCAGCTGTGTTGTACCTTCTTTTAGTGGGTTAGTGTTGTGAGATCGAGTCGTGGAATCTTTCTCCGACTGAGTTATGCTAGTTGAGCGTTGAGTACCGATCTGTTTGATCGTGGATTATAGCCTGCTGAGCCTGGCATTCTATGCCAGTTATGAGATACTTGAGATACTTGAGTTCGGTGGGGTCGCTCCCCTCGAGCTACGCCCCGGGTGCGATGATGATACCGAGCCTGACAAGGCTGCGATGATGCGACTAGTTGATACACTAGAGTTCGCTTGAGATTGAGTTAGTCCATGTGGGACACCCTACGTAAGACCAAGTCCTGTTTGGGCGTAGTGGCAGTAGGTTTGGCGCAGGCTTGACTGGACCCTATGTGGCAGTCACTGAGATTTGGGTTACTGTGAGAGAGTATGCATATCATGTGTCTTAGTGAGTTTTCCTTTGAGCATTGTACTTGACATATTGTCAGTAGTGAGTGGTTGCATACCATCATCTATGTTTTTCCCCTTGAGCATAGTAGATAGAGGCATGATAGCTGTTGATACTTATCCAGCTTTGTTTTCCTATCCCAGTCTTTTCTGTTATCTTATGCCTCTAGTAGACTTAGTGGGCAGACCGTGGGTCTTGGAGACGGTACCCACTGAGAACTACTGTAGGATGTAGTTCTCACACCCTCTGTCGGTGACAGGTTGCTGAGGCTTTTCTTCCGTTCCTGCCCGAGCTGGCTTGACGGACCGAGGACAGGGAGTCGCGTGATAGTTCCCTACCAGCATAGTTCCTTTAGAGTGTGGTAGATGTACCCTTTTTATATATTGAGAGTTTCTTGTTGAGAGACCTTTGTTGTGAGGTATAGAGTTGTATTTTATTTTACAGTTTGAGAGACTGATGTAGTGAGGATATGGTCGTATTGAGAGCTTGTACACTGATGTATTTATTGGCGTTATCTCCCTTTTGAATTTTGTATCAGAGGACTTTTCATACGATCGTATTTGGGAGATGGATATTGTATTATTTTCAGTTGTACAGTGATTGGATTTCAGTTTTCCTGCAGCTTTTATTTTCGCTCTGATATCTGTATAGCTGTAGTTCTATCTTTTGCAGGTTAGACGCTTCGTCGGTGCGGGGCTTCCCGTATCGACGGCGGATCTGTTGGCGAGCCCGGGTCGCAGTTCGACCCCGGGGCGTGACAGCCACGTAGTCAACAACCCCCGTTGACCTACACTGCTTCACAATCAATAGACTCGCAACCCAAAATCCTCAAGACTATGCCTTGGTCATGGGAAGCTGGCGACAAAAACCAAGAAATACGGTCCTACTTCCGTCCTGGCACCGAAGGGGTAACGCTCAGTCCCAATCCGTTGCCCCTCCAAGCACTGGGCATTGAACCGAGCTGCATACCCCCAGACCAAACAGTCACACTCCCAACTAGGAGAATTCTAAGCTCAACGCCCACTAAAACAACGGCCTCCAGGTACTATAAACTACCCATCCAAAACCTATCGGGTCGGAAAAAGGACATACTACAAATACTGCGAGGAAAACCTTGTCATAAACCTGCCTAGGTTTACTAAGCGCACTCGAAGGATCACGCGCCAACCTACCAGTAAGACAACCTAACCGACCCTCTTGTGCAGAACACAAGAACCCGACCCAGAGCTACCTGGCACCACCCAGCGTCAAAAGTTAACCCCCAATATAAAGTCGCCACTTACGCACACTTCTGCGAAGCGAGACACGGCCTCTCTAACCAAAATCGAGCCCACGCGAACAAGATTTACTAGCCCCGGTGGTCTCCTTTTAACCCAAAGGGGCACCCCAAAACCCCACCATGACGATTTCTACAACCATCGCAGTGACCACAGTAAAAAGCCGAACTATGGGTAACAACCGTAGGGGAAGAATCCTCATTCCCACCCATACCTTGTCCAAGATGCAAAAAGAATCGGCCGATTATCTGCTGTAACCTAAAACCAGCAGACCCAGAAGGTACAAATTTAGACAAGAGGCTACCCAGTTACCCACGACCGACAAAACGGCCGACTATCTAACAAACACCGGCGGATTACACTACCACCAGTCACCGTTACTAACGACGACCAGAACGTCGGCAGAGGAAGGGGTTCGGAAAACAAAAGCCGGCGCAACGATCTGCTGTGTTAACAGCCGCACCAATTGCATGAACACCGTCAGCAGGCCCGCCGTGTCCTGTGCTGGTTGCTTAATCCATTGATTCCCAGCAACCATCAAGACCCCGGTGGCAGCCGGCCTCGACCCCAGCCTCCAAAACAACACGACTACACAAGCACAACAACCGAGCTAAGCCGAGAAACAATACTCAACAGTCCCGCACTCTCGCATTTCTACGCACCTATACCCTGATCATTTCATTGGTAGTAGCTAGTGATGATGTACCCCGTGGATGTTGGACACCGACTACCGTGGTTAAAGTTGTTTCGTCTCTGATAGCATCTTAATCTGTCACGCCCCGGGGGTTTAATGAAGCGGAAAATAGCGCAATAATTATTTTTTTTTATTATTTTTTTTTGAAACATTCCCTCCCTCCGGCACGTGCCCAGATCCGCCGCATATACAAATTCACTCCGCAAACGGGCGGAGTCTCCTCTGTATATGCACGGCGTCACAATCACAGCATTCACTTTAACCACTGTAATACTCGGGAATATTGTGTTAGTGTAAAGAGATTAAAGGTGAAATTTGAGTTGGTTTTGAATTCAAAAGACCTATGTTGACCTATTTGGTCAATCGCCAGTGTGCAAGTTGCACTATTTACGAGACAAAGAGGCTATCTTCTAATCCGGACGTAATCTTGGAAATCCGAGATGACCGTTGTGATCGTCTCGTCGAACTGAGCGAAATTCATATTCAGCACTTTTCAATCTGACGGTCGGATCTTCCAGAAATCAGTGAAGAAGCGGGCGAGTGTCGCGACCAGTGTATCAGTGGTCTGCGCACAGGGTCACTTAAGTGAATTACTGTAGATGAACAGTAACCCCAATTTCGGGATTCCTTTGAGTGAAACGCTGACCAATTCACTGTTCGGATTCCGAACATAGTGATCCAGGTAGTCGTTTTGATCAGTTTCGACCATCTGGACGTAATGGTGTTGACGGAATTTCTGTTTGACGGCCCTAAAATCTCGAAAAGCGTGATAAACTGTATTTCGGTACAGTATTGATGGACCGAGAATTTATCCGGGCATTTTCGTCGAAAAACAAAAATCGCTACCTGATAGGTTTCGCCGAGCCGGACGTCGTGGCGAAGTCCATTTTTCGACTTGACGATAAAAATGCTCCGAAAAGCGTGCAAATCCTTGGAGAGGGACCTAAATGCGATAGCTAGCTACTGTGATGGACTGGGCACAAAATAGCGAAGTTTGAGGGACTAAAATGCACTTTGCAACGTACACTATTTATATGGTTATTTACGGGTTAGGTTTTCCTTAATCACTAAAAGGCCCGTAGACTAAGCCCCCAGCCGCCAGCCTCAACCGCACCCTCTCCCTCTGCCGCATTCCTCGGTGGTAGCACACCGGCCGCCACCTTCCCGTCGCCGGAGCAGCCAAGGGAAGCCATGCAAGAGATGGGTTTTCACGGGTTGTGAGTTGAGTGGCATCTGGAAGGTTGCAGTGGGCTCAAGCTTCAACCGAAGTGATCCTCTGTGAAGTCATAACCGAGCCGAGAGCTTTCCGACGTCGGGCGCCGCCGTGAGCCGTCGCGGAGGCGATCTTCTTCCTCCATCTTTTCCGGTGAGGTAAGAAGATGGAACAAAGTTGTTTTAAATAGCTTAAGAGTATGTCTAGAATGTTCCTGAAGTTGAGATGATCTTTTCTGTGAAGCCCGAGCCGTCGCCGTGCCTCCGGTTGCCGACGGGAGAACCCTGTCGCCGGAAACCTCATTTTCGGCCGATCTTGAGCGCGGGGTTTGTCCGGCCGTTGAAATCGTGATCGGAACCGTTGATTCTCTTCTCCTCATCGACTGCAACTTACCTTCAAAGTTTGAGGAGGATCGGGTGAGGATCGGACCCGATCGGACGTGCCCTAGATCCGGTCTTCTTCCCCCATTGGCTGATCTTCGCCGCCCGGCGCCGCCGCTCACCCACGCCGCCGGCCGTCGCCACCAGAAGCTTCCTGGCACCGAGTGGGACATTCTGGTCCAGGTTGCGCCGGCCCAGAGGCACCCGACCGGATTCTGCCATTAGAGCACTAGTATTCCGGCGAACTTGTTTTTCGGCGATCCCGGGGCTTCGCGCGGTGGGAAAACGACTCAGGTATGTTCTTAAGGGTAGGTTGGATCTTCCCATCCCTTTGCATGCAAACTTGAACGTGGGGTTTTTGGCCACTGCTGTTGCACCATAGATGCAACCGGAGCTCGAGCACCGGCCGCCGCCGCTGCTCCTGGTCGCCGGCCAACCACTCAGGTGAGTCCTAAATACCCTTTTGATTGTTTCTATCTAGTTGGTTTGACCTGAGAACCCCTGGAAGCTAAGTTGTTCCAACCTCGTAGTATGGTGTGTTGTTAGGCATTTTTCCCGGCCAGCCGCCGCCTCCGGCCGCCGCCGCCGTGCCTGGCTTGGTCCGAACCTCTTCTGGGAACACCCTTGCACTGATGCTTGCCTCTGTTGGCCTTGTGTTTTAGGTTTGGTTCAACTTGTGCAAACCGAGCTTGGTGTAATTGAGTGGTGTAGCTCCGGCCAACTTCCCGGCCACTCTCCGGCAAGCCACAGGTGAGCATAACTGTGCTCTGTCCTCACTAAGTGCCACGCTTCAGTTAGCTTCCAATTTGATCAAGTATATAAACAGTTGTAGCAAAGTGGTGTTTTGGTCCCTAAGTAATTATGGGCCAACTTTGTGTACGGGCCTCTTGTCGGCCCAAGCCCGTGAGCACGGGTTCCGTCTCGTCGAACCAGACGCGCTGAAATTTACGGCGCTATCTTTGGATTCCTGGTTTGGAAGAACGGATCAAAACAACGGTTAAAATGGGTGTATTTATAGCAATAATTCAATAGAGGAATTTGTGTTTTGGTCCCAGTCTGCCCACACATCAAAATTATGATGTGTAGGGACAGCTGGTGGTGGACGATATTTGGGTGTTTTTAGAACGTTGGCGGGTCATGATTGGAGGTTCAATGGATTTTCGGGAACTTCGGTTTTAAGCCTAGTTTCGGCTAAGTTCCCCGTATTAACGACATGTTAGTTTAGTGTTGTCGGGATGGATTTGAGTGAGTCTAGTCCTGACTACAGTTTCTATTCAGGGCCCAACTGTTCAGCACCAGCCGCCCAGTAGTCTAGTGAGAACTCGGGATCAGCCTACATTCAGGTGGGTTTTTATTCTTAAGTCTTAACATTTAATTCTATCATGTTGGACGGGGTCAACCTTATGTGTACTTGGGTTAAACATGGTAGGGAGGCATCAATTATTCGTTATGGCTTTACGGTTCTTATGATTGGATATGCGTATTGTTTCATGTGGCTCTCATGCATGGATAGGTGTATGTAGTGAATATATATATTGTTTCATATGGTTCTCATGCACGGATATGTATATGTTATTTCATACGGTTCTCATACATTTATATATATATATGGTTCACGATTACTATGCTCGGCTGCAACACGCGCACCCGCGGTTTGGCCACCGCAAAGGGTGTGCTTTTCCGGAAAAGTGGTCCATGACCCGTGTATACCCACAGGACGGCGTGGGGCCTCTTTAGTTGTGGGCATGTATGCGCCAAGGTGTGAGCGGTGCGACCCGTCGGTTTAGTTGTCCGACGTGGGAGCGGTGCGACCCATTCGGTTTAGTTGTCCGACTTGGGCGCGGTGCGATTCGTCGGTTTAGTTGTCCGACGGGATCGGGTATTGCAGGTTTACAGGTGTTTGATTCTACTTTTCCCTTGCGGGGAGGGGTGGTTGCTCCGGATAGACTACGGTTGGACGTTTTCTTTACCTGCTTTATTATTATCTTTTATGACTAGTCGCTGACTTCCCACTTTGCGACAGGGTCCTACAGGGGGGAGAGTTAGGCGACGGTGAGGCCACGGCTAGAGGTGTTGGGTCTCAGGAGACCGGAACAGTATTTTACTCTTTACTTTCGCATTCCATTTATTATTTGTAGACTGTGGATGGTTCTCGATACCCTCGTGGGGTCGGTGTGGATGTTGGTACGGTGACAATTGGATTGTCTATCCCTCTTTATATTTCTGTGGGCCGCTTTGGAAAATAAAATAGCAAACAAAGGAACGGATTGCGAAAACTATTATTTCAAAACCTAAGTGTCGTGTGGGCACTATTATCAAAACCCTGGGTTTATGTTGCTTTTGCGAAAGTGGATTTCAAAACCTAAGTGTCGTGTGGGCACTGTCTTCAAAACCCTGAGTTTATGTTGCTTTCAAAAACGGTTTTCAAAACATGGGTGCCGGGTGGGCGCCGTTTCTACAACCGTGGGTTTTATCCTTTCAAACTAATCGGCCGTGAGTAAATTCAGTATATTGGGAATGGTTGTATGAAGTGGATTGTTGTGATTGAATGTTTCCTCATTATTGAACATTGTACAAACCGCGACGCCGTGCATATACAGGGGAGACTCTGTCCGTTTGTAGAGTGAACCTGTATATGCGGCGGGTCTGGGCACGTGCCGGGGAAGAGGGGTTCTTTTAAAAAAAAAAAGAAAAGAAAAGAAAACCAAAAAAAAAAAAAAAAAAAAAAATTTACACGTCAAATATTCAACTCTTATGATTCGTTTCCGCTAAAACAAAACCCCCGGGGCGTGACAGATTAAGATGGTATCAGAGACTTAGCTTTCAATCACAACAATTGGTGCCGACGTCCACAGGAATACCTCACTTAACTACAAAGGAATGGAATGGATAGATTATAGTAGAGTAGGACGCGAGTGATCGGGGGGAGTAAAGGTCCCTTTTCTCGATAGTTGGTTGAGTGCTTTACTAGCGGAGTCTAGAGCTGACTTGTGTTGTGTGTGTGTACGGATTTAGTTTTGTTTCCCGGTTTAGCCGGGTCGGCGTGCTTGTATAGTCGTGTTGTTTTGGCTTGAGTAGTCGTGTTGGATTGGAGGCTGGGGTCGAGGCCGGCTGCCACCGGGGTCTTGTGGGTTGCTAGGAAACAATGGATTAAGCAACCAACACGGGACACGGTGGGCCTGCTGACGGGGTTCCTGCACTTGGTGCGGCTGCTATCACAGCAGATCGTTGCGCCGGCTTTTGTTTTCCGAACCCCTTCCTCTGCCGACGTTCTGGTCATCGGTAGTAATGGCGACTGGTGGTAGAGTAATCCGCCGGTGTTGGTTAGTGGGTCGGCCGCCTTGTCGGTCGTGAGCAACTGGGGAGCCTCTTGTCTAAATTTGTACCTTCTAGGTCTACTGGTTTTAGGTTACAGCAGATAGTCGACCGATTCTTTTGCATCTTGGACAAGGTATGGGTGGGAATGAGGATTCTTCCCTTAGGGTTGTCACCCATAGTTCGGCTTGCTGCTGTAGACACTGCGATGGTGGTAGGAATCATCGAGATGGGGCCTTGGGGTTCTCCTTTGAATTGAGAAAGGAGGCCCCCGGGGCTAGCAAACCTTGTTTCGTATGGGCTCGAGTTTGGTTGAGCGGACCTAGAGCTTAGAATACTCTTAGTTGGGAAAGTGAGCGTTTGGTCTGGGGGTGTGCAGCTCGGTTCGGTGCACGGTGCTTGGAGGGGCAACAGATTGGGACCGAGCGGTAGGGGTTAACCAGGGTGTCGCACCCCTTCGGCACCAAGATCGAGGTAGGACAGTATTTCTTGGTTGTCGTCGCCAGCCTCCCATGACCAAGGTATAGTCTTGAGAATTTGGGTTGCGAGTTTAGTGATTGTGAGGCAGTACGGGTCAACGGGGGGTTATTGACCGCACGGCGTTCTGGCATTGGTCACTCCTCGGCTGGGATGCCCTGTATGCAACTTTCTCTATGGGGTAGGCCTCGTGGCAGGACCTAGAGCTGAAGTCTAGCGTTAGTTTTGACCGTCGCCTCGGTAGAATGGACAGTCGGAACGGACAACCCGGGATGGTGGTTATGCTCCGAGCTAGTAGTCGGTGCTGGCGACGGGTGGGTTCGTCGTTTTCAAAGGTAGATTACTGGTAGGCGGTGACCCGGCTAGTTGGATTGGCACATCCTGGAGCTTTGTAAGGGTATTAGTATGGCTTCCCCCTCTTTTGTTGTCATGTTAGTTTGGGCATTAAGGGCCCGTCGGTCCGGGTTGGTGGTAGGACTGGGGTACCTCGACGCACCGCGAGACTGTGGTTGCTGACTGCTCAACACCGTCAGAGATGGTCCGCGAACCAGTGGCGTCATAGCAGGGAGCTCCAAGTCGAGGAGCAGGCTTACTTAGGTTAGTTTCGATCAAGAGAGACGGGACGGTAGGGTTGCCAGGCGGGTCGAGCCGTCGTCTGTCTGAAACCTTGGGGCGGTTCAGTCCGGTAGTTTTTCGTTCGGGGTTACCACCGAGTGTCGCCAAGAGATACATGGCGTTTCGCGTGTCATCACTTCGGGGGGTTGGATTATTGAGCGCCCCAACGGTGTTCGCGGGTTTGATGAAACAGAGAGTTTCCAGACCCTTCTTGGGTCAACATGCGTACAGACGAGGAGCGTTTACGAGTGACCTTGCAAACTCTCAGGGACCAGAGAGGGGTAGGCCAAACTCATAAGGTGTGAGTTTGGGCATCGCGAGGTGGACTTTTGGGATGGCTAAAAGTCAGGAGAGCTTCGAGAGCGCAAGGTTAGGCCAACACGGGCACCCACGCATGCACCACCGACACCGGGTGGGGATTTTGAGGTGTGGTGGCGCATCAAGGAACGGACTTGGAAGTGTGTAATGAAACAGGGGAAAGTAAGGGCCTATACGACCAAACAACTCAAGGAATGATTTGTCCAATCAAAATCGCCCCGGAAAGACAAGTGGAGCAGTCGATGCCTGGAGCGGTAAGAGTCAGACATGAGACATATCGGTAACCGCGATCACGCAGCAGGACGGATCAACAGCAGACGGTTGGTGGCTTAAATTGGCAAGGGATATAGAATAGCGCGTGGCTCGCTACTGGGTCGGTCATCGAATAAAAGCCGAACGTCAGCACCCGGTGGGGAAACTGCAATCTCTCCTAGTGCCAGAGAGAAACGAGCGGATCATGAGGGGGGCGAAGCCATTGGGAGTGCAAGTCGGACATGTTGGGCACTTTCCCCATTTATGGGATTCCTGGTGTGTTCAAGTTTCGAGGACGAAACTTCTTTTAAGGTGTGAGTGATGTAATACTCGGGAATATTGTGTTAGTGTAAAGAGATTAAAGGTGAAATTTGAGTTGGTTTTGAATTCAAAAGACCTATGTTGACCTATTTGGTCAATCGCCAGTGTGCAAGTTGCACTATTTACGAGACAAAGAGGCTATCTTCTAATCCGGACGTAATCTTGGAAATCCGAGATGACCGTTGTGATCGTCTCGTCGAACTGAGCGAAATTCATATTCAGCACTTTTCAATCTGACGGTCGGATCTTCCAGAAATCAGTGAAGAAGCGGGCGAGTGTCGCGACCAGTGTATCAGTGGTCTGCGCACAGGGTCACTTAAGTGAATTACTGTAGATGAACAGTAACCCCAATTTCGGGATTCCTTTGAGTGAAACGCTGACCAATTCACTGTTCGGATTCCGAACATAGTGATCCAGGTAGTCGTTTTGATCAGTTTCGACCATCTGGACGCAATGGTGTTGACGGAATTTCTGTTTGACGGCCCTAAAATCTCGAAAAGCGTGATAAACTGTATTTCGGTACAGTATTGATGGACCGAGAATTTATCCGGGCATTTTCGTCGAAAAACAAAAATCGCTACCTGATAGGTTTCGCCGAGCCGGACGTCGTGGCGAAGTCCATTTTTCGACTTGACGATAAAAATGCTCCGAAAAGCGTGCAAATCCTTGGAGAGGGACCTAATGCGATAGCTAGCTACTGTGATGGACTGGGCACAAAATAGCGAAGTTTGAGGGACTAAAATGCACTTTGCAACGTACACTATTTATATGGTATTTACGGGTTAGGTTTTCCTTAATCACTAAAAGGCCCGTAGACTAAGCCCCCAGCCGCCAGCCTCAACCGCAGCCCTCTCCCTCTTCCGGCATTCCTCGGTGGTAGCACACCCGGCCGCCACCTTCCCGTCGCCGTAGCAGCCAAGGGAAGCCATGCAAGAGATGGGTTTTTCACGGGTTGTGAGTTGAGTGGCATCTGAAGGTTGCATTGGGCTCAAGCTTCAACCGAAGTGATCCTCTGTGAAGTCATAACCGATCCGAGAGCTTTCCGACGTCGGGCGTCCGCCGTGAGCCGTCGCGGAGGCGATCTTCTTCCTCCATCTTTTCCGGTGAGGTAAGAAGATGGAACAAAGTTGTTTTAAAATAGCTTAAGAGTATGTCTAGAATGTTCCTGAAGTTGAGATGATCTTTTCTGTGAAGCCCGAGCCGTCGCCGTGCCTCCGGTTGCCGACGGGAGAACCCTTGTCGCCGGAAACTCGTTTTCGGCCGATCTGAGCGCGGGGTTGTCCGGCCGTTGAAATCGTGATCGGAACCGTTTGATTCTCTTCTCCTCATCGACTGCAACTTACCTTCAAAGTTTGAGGAGGATCGGGTGAGGATCGGACCCGACTGGACGTGCCCTAGATCCGGTCTTCTTCCCCCATTGGCTGATCTCGCCGCCCGGCGCCGCCGCTCACCCACGCCGCCGGCCGTCGCCACCAGAAGCTTCCTGGCACGAGTGGGACATTCTGGTCCAGGTTGCGCCGGCCCAGAGGCACCCGACGGATTTGCCCATTAGGAGCACTAGTATTCCGGCGAACTTGTTTTTCGGCGATCCCGGGGCGTTGCGCGCGTGGGAAATACGACTCAGGTATGTTCTTAAGGGTAGGTTGGATCTTCCCATCCCTTTGCATGCAACTTGAACGTGGGGTTTTGGCCTACTGCTGTTGCACCATAGATGCAACGGAGCTCGAGCACCGGCCGCCGCCGCTGCTCCTGGTCGCCGGCCAACCACTCAGGTGAGTCCTAAATACCTTTTGATTGTTTTCTATCTAGTTGGTTTGACCTGAGAACCCTGGAAGCTAAGTTGTTCCAACCTCGTAGTATGGTGTGTTGTTAGGCATTTTTTCCCGGCCAGCCGCCCGCCTCCGGCCGCCGCCCGCCGTGCCTGGCTTGGTACGAACCTCTTCTGGGAAACACCCTTGCACTGATGCTTGCCTCTGTTGGCCTTGTGTTTTAGGTTTGGTTCAACTTGTGCAAACCGAGCTTGGTGTAATTGAGTGGGTTTGTAGCTCCGGCCAACTTCCCGGCCACTCTCCGGCAAGCCACAGGTGAGCATAACTGTGCTCTGTCCTCACTAAGTGCCACGCTCAGTTAGCTTCCAATTTGATCAAGTATATAAACAGTTGTAGCAAAGTGGTGTTTTGGTCCCTAAGTAATTATGGGCCAACTTTGTGTACGGGACTCTTGTCGGCCCAAGCCCGTGAGCACGGGTTCCGTCTCGTCGAACCAGACGCGCTGAAATTTTACGGCGGCTATCTTGGATTCCTGGTTTGGAAGAACGGATCAAAAACAACGGTTAAAATGGGTGTATTTATAGCAATAATTCAATAGAGGAATTTGTGTTTTGGTCCCAGTCTGCCCACACATCAAAATTATGATGTGTAGGGACAGCTGGTGGTGGACGATATTTGGGTGTTTTTAGAACGTTGGCGGGTCATGATTGGAGGTTCAATGGATTTTCGGGAACTTCGGTTTAAGCCTAGTTTCGGCTAAGTTCCCCGTATTAACGACATGTTAGTTTAGTGTTGTCGGGATGGATTTGAGTGAGTCTAGTCCTGACTACAGTTTCTATTCAGGGCCCAACTGTTCAGCACCAGCCGCCCAGTAGTCTAGTGAGAACTCGGGATCAGCCTACATTCAGGTGGGTTTTTATTCTTAAGTCTTAACATTTAATTCTATCATGTTGGACGGGGTCAACCTTATGTGTACTTGGGTTAAACATGGTAGGGAGGCATCAATTATTCGTTATGGCTTTACGGTTCTTATGATTGGATATGCGTATTGTTTCATGTGGCTCTCATGCATGGATAGGTGTATGTAGTGAATATATATATTGTTTCATATGGTTCTCATGCACGGATATGTATATGTTATTTCATACGGTTCTCATACATTTATATATATATATGGTTCACGATTACTATGCTCGGCTGCAACACGCGCACCCCGCGGTTTTGGCCACCGCAAAGGTGTGCTTTTCCGGAAAAGTGGTCCATGACCCGTGTATACCCACAGGACGGCGTGGGGCCTCTTTAGTTGTGGGGCATGTATGCGCCAAGGTGTGAGCGGTGCGACCCGTCGGTTTAGTTGTCCGACGTGGGAGCGGTGCGACCCATTCGGTTTAGTTGTCCGACTTGGGCGCGGTGCGATTCGTCGGTTTAGTTGTCCGACGGGATCGGGTATTGCAGGTTTACAGGTGTTTGATTCTACTTTTCCCTTGCGGGAGGGGTGGTTGCTCCGGATAGACTACGGTTGGACGTTTTCTTTACCTGCTTTATTATTATCTTTTATGACTAGTCGCTGACTTCCCACTTTGCGACAGGGTCCTACAGGGGGGAGAGTTAGGCGACGGTGAGGCCACGGCTAGAGGTGTTGGGTCTCAGGAGACCGGAACAGTATTTTACTCTTTACTTTCGCATTCCATTTATTATTTGTAGACTGTGGATGGTTCTCGATACCCTCGTGGGGTCGGTGTGGATGTTGGTACGGTGACAATTGGATTGTCTATCCCTCTTTATATTTCTGTGGGCCGCTTTGGAAAATAAAATAGCAAACAAAGGAACGGATTGCGAAAACTATTATTTCAAACCTAAGTGTCGTGTGGGCACTATTTTCAAACCCTGGGTTTATGTTGCTTTTGCGAAAGTGATTTCAAACCTAAGTGTCGTGTGGGCACTGTCTTCAAAACCCTGAGTTTATATGTGCTTTCAAAAACGGTTTTCAAAACATGGGTGCCGGGTGGGCGCCGTTTTCTACAACCGTGGGTTTTATCCTTTCAAACTAATCGGCCGTGAGTAAATTCAGTATATTGGGAATGGTTGTATGAAGTGGATTGTTGTGATTGAATGTTTCCTCATTATTGAACATTGTACAAACCGCGACGCCGTGCATATACAGGGAACTCTGTCCGTTTGTAGAGTGAACCTGTATATGCGGCGGGTCTGGGCACGTGCCGGGGAAGAGGTTCTTTTAAAAAAAAAAAGAAAAGAAAAGAAAACCAAAAAAAAAAAAAAAAAAAATTTACACGTCAAATATTCACTCTTATGATTCGTTTCCGCTAAAACAAAACCCCCGGGGCGTGACAACCACGCTGAGTCCACAATAAGTAAAGGAAAGCAAAGACCACTCGAGCATCAGTAATTAAAGAGCGGCTAACTTTGGAAAGGATAAATCACAGGGTTTTAAACGGTGCCCACCCGACACCTATGTTTTTCAAAACATTTCCGCAATTCATAAATCCACAGGGTTTAAAACGGTGCCCACCCGACACCTATGTTTTT